>PISX010019971.1:0-36909 GCA_004024625.1 Mellivora capensis
TCATTGGAGAAGTGTCTGTTCATATCTTCTGCCCATTTTTTGATATGATTATCTGTTTTGTGTGTGTTGAGTTTGAGAAGTTCTTTATAGATCCTGGATATCAACCTTTTGTCTGTACTGTCACTTGCAAATATCTTCTCCCATTCCGTGGGTTGCCTCTTTGTTTTGTTGACTGTTTCCTTTGCTGTGCAGAAGCTTTGGATCTTGATGAAGTCCCAAAAATTCATTTTTGCTTTTGTTTCCTTTGCCTTTGGAGACATATCTTGAAAGAAGTTGCTGTGGCTGATATCAAAGAGGTTACTGCCTATGTTCTCCTCTAGGATTCTGATGGATTCCTATCTCACATTGAGGTCCTTTATTCATTTCAAGTTTATCTTTCTTTGTGTATGGTGTAAGAGAATGGTCGAGTTTCATTCTTCTACATATAGCTGTCCAATTTTCCCAGCACAATTTATTGAAGAGACTGTCTTTTGAAAATATACCGCGCACCTCTCTTAGGGGAGGGTGTGGGGCGCGTCTCAGGCTCTGCTAGCACGGCGCGGGACACGCATGGGTACTGCAAAAAGGCTGTGTTTCTGCTGGCTGATGAGTCTCCCAGCCCCTCACGGGAGCCGTATCCCACACGCCCTTAGGCACACTCGCTTGTGGCTCAGGGACCAAGACCTGGTTTCTTCGTTGTTGTCCTCGGTCCAGGGACTTAAGCCCCTGTCCCTAACCATCCTGATTCCCACAATTTCCCCCCATGATCCTTTGCTCTTCTTGAGTGCTTTCAACCAGACTCCAAGTTAATGCTGGTTCCCAGTCATAGCGCACTCTCATATTGGGTCGCTTCTGGTGGCTCCCTCCCCCTTTTGTTTATCTTCTGATACCAGTCCAATATTCCCACTCTGCTTTACCTGCCCACTAGTGTCTTCTGCCCCCGTAGAGATCCAGAAGTGTATAATTCTAATCTCAGGCTGATTTCATTGGTGATCAGAGTTCCTTCGCAGGTAATCAGCTCACTTTACGGTACTTGTTGAAATGGCACCTCCTCCTAGTTCCCCGCCATCTTGTCCTCTCCAGACATTATCTTTTTATTCCCGAGAGGACCAAGGTTCCGACTTGGGAGGGGTATAGATGTTTATTATAACTTAAGATATGTCCTTTGATATTTAAACTATAACCACTGTTTTCAGTCCACAAACTTTCTTGACCCTGTGAAAAAGGGAAGCATAAGACATATCCTTTGTGTGTACTCACATTCTGATTGAAACAACAATCATATTAAAAGTCAATTATGGTAAATGTTTTAAATATTATGAGAGATGTAAGAACAAAAGTCTAGAGTAGTAGAGGATAGGTTGTTTCTTGAGGTGTAGAAAGAGCATACTTCTGAATCTAGTCATACATGAATTGGCAATTTTATCTCACTGAAGTCTCAGCTTTTTCATTAATAAAAGTATGTTTTAGATATTTAAGATAATAAACCTTATTTGCATATAATAGCAAGCATTTATGGCAGATAAGATGATCAAAAACTTCATGTCACATTGACATTTGATGGATCTTTTGGTCATTGATAGGTGACCTCATGCATGTGGTTGACTCATGACTCACATGCATGTGAGTTGACACATGCATATTTGTGTTAGTTACCTTGTGTGTGTCAATTCACCTGCTTATCTAAGTTTATAGACTTTTCTGATGAGGAGTAACTGTTTTGTTCTAAGTTTAGTGTTACAAATGGAATTTATCCTTGTTGGAAAACATGGCTTCCCATCCACGTTCTGTCTATGTAAGGTCTACTAAGGGCAGGAAAGTGGGAATGCTAAAGGAGTTTAAAAGTCCTGCCATTAATCTTTCCTATTGTAAGAAGCATTTATATGTGTCCTAGAAAAACTGTGAATGGCCCATAATAAAGAAGGAACCTGAAAGAAGAGAGATGAGAAAGAAGTTAGTAAAAAAAAGTATGTTGTTAACTATGGCTAATCTTCCACTGGACTCTTGCTAGAAGCATTATTCACAATCCAAAATTATACTGCTTAGTCAACAGAGGAAAGAGGCTCAGAAAAATTATGCCTGGAATTCTAGGAAAATCTAAGAGATATGTTGGTTCATCCAACAGTTGTTTGTTGGTGATATGGACCAGTGTAACCAATAGGATGAGTGATTTCAAAAATAAGTGATCAATAGTAAAATCATTGATGCTGCTATGGAACCCCAAAAGAGAAGCCTTCCATTGGAATTTGATAGAAAGGTCACTGGGCTATGAAATCTTACATTGGAGTCCCTTGGAAGACTAGAAAGTTTATTTTTGGCAAGTGGCAATAAAAGTCATATGACCCAGAGAGTATGGCAGACCACAGCAGGAGAGAAAAATATTAAACAGCAAAGGAAAGCACAGGCCATGAAATAAAATGCAATTGAAGCAGAAATAGAAGCAATGCCAAGAGTAGAGAAAAGTTGTTGTGAAACATCAAGTTTTAGCTCTATATTGCTTGTTGAATTGAATTGAGTTGAATACTGAACTTTAAAAAAAATCATTAAGACAACCCAAAGGAAAAATGGGCAAATGAGTTAAAGCAGGCACTTCACAGAATATAGCATCCAAATGACAAATAAGTATATGAATAGATTCTCAACATCATTAGTCATCAGAAAAATACAGATTAATACTAGAGGGAAATATCATTACATGCTCAATAAAATGAGCAAAATTAAAACAAATCAAATCCTGACAATACCAATGTCACCTGACATTGGTGAATTTTCATGGCAGCTCTGTCATAATATCTGAAAATAACTCAAATGTCTATCAGTAGAATGGATGAATAATTTGCAGAATATTCATATATAGAATTCTGCACAAGGAAGAATGAACAATATCAATAGATTACTCATAACATGGATGATCTCAAAAATTACATTGAGTGAAAGAAGTAAAACAAAAAGTGTTTATCATGTAAAATTATATATATATATATATATATATATATATATATATATATATATATAAATTTTAACAACAGATAAAATTATTTCTGGGACATCTGGGTGGCTCAGTAGGTTAAGGGCCTAACTTAGGCTCAGGTTATGATCTCAGTGTCTTGGGATCAAGTCCAGTGTGAAGCTCCCTGCTCAGCCAGGAGTCTGCTTCTCCCTCTGCTGCCACTCCCACTGCTTGTGCTCTTTCACTGATGCTGGGCATGTTTTATATATTGATTCAGTTAGAAATTACAAAGGTGCTTACAGGTGTATCACAGGGGTAAATATATATGGAGATGTATACCTAAGATTTGAGTACCTTGCTTTATGCCTATTATACCTTACAGAATTATTTTTTTTCTAAAGATTATATTTATTTATTTTTTAGAAAGAGAGAGAGTATGAACCAATATATTAGTAGGTGTGTGAAGCAAAAGGAAAGGGAGAGATAATCTATATCGGACTCCAAGCTCAGGGCAGAGCCCATCACTGGGCTCAATCCCATGACCCTGAGATCAGGGCCTGAGCTAAAATGAAGAATTGAGTGCTGAACCGACTCAGTTACCTAGGTGACCCAGAATTTTAAAAGAAAGAAAGAAAGAAAGAAAGAAAGAAAGAAAGAAAGAAAGAAAGAAAGAAAGAAAGAAAGACAAAACTAATTATAATCAAGAAGTCACAACTGTCAACCATCAGAGAAAAACATTAATCTCAAGGAAAGGACAACTCATAAGAGAGTTGAGCTGTGTTGAATTTATATCTAGACACATGAAGTTTTAAAGTTTTCCCACTTCTTAGTGAGAAGATACTGAACAAATCCAAATATATCTCATGTGTCTAAGATTAGTAGTTTCACCTGTAAGTTTTAGCTCAACTGATAGTCTGTCTTTCTTTCTTTCTTTCTTTCTTTCTTTCTTTCTTTCGAGTTTCTTTTTGAAAGTCTATGTTAACTATAGAGTGGAGGGTCCATTTCTGGGCTCTCTATTCTGTTCCATTGATCTATGAGTCTGTTTTTGTGCCAGTACCATACTGTCTTGATGATTACAGCTTTGTAATAGAGTTTGAACTCCAGAATTGTGATGCCACCAGATTTGGTTTTCTTTTTCAACATTCTTCTGGCTATTTGAGGTCTTGCAGGAAAGAATGTCCAATGGAAAAAATGCAGTCTCTTCAACAAATGGTGCTGGGAAAATTGGACAGCCACATGTAGAATAATGAAACTGGACGATTTCCTTATACCACACACACAAATAGAATCAAAATGGATGAAAGACCTCAATGTGAGAAAAGAATCCATCAAAATCTTTGAGGAGAGCCCAGGCAGCAACCTCTTCGACATCAGCTGCAGCAAATTCTTCCTAGAAACATCACCAAAGGCAAGAGAACCAAGGGCAAAAAAGAACTACTGGGATTTCATCAAGATAAAAAGCTTTTGCTCAGCAAAGGAAACAGTCAACAAAACCAAAAGACAACTGACAGAATGGGAGAAGATATTTGCAAACGACATATCAGATAAAGGGGTAGTGTCCAAAATCCATAAAGAACTTATCAAACTCAACACCCAAAGAACAAATAATCCAATCAAGAAATGGACAGAGGACATGAACAGACATTTCTGCAAAGAAGACATCCAAATAGCCAACAGACATATGAAAAAGTTCTAAACACCAGTCGGCATCAGGGAAATACAAATCAAAACCTCAATGTAATACTACCTCACACCAGTCAGAATGGCTAAAATTAGCAACTCAGGAAATGACAGGTGTTGGCAAGGATGCAGAGAAAGGGGAGCCCTCCTACACTGTTGGTGGGAATGCAAGCTGGTTCAGCCACACTGGAAAACAAAATGGATGTTCCTCAAAAAATTGCAAATATAGCTACCCTATGACCCAGCAATTGCATTACTGGGTATTTACCACAAAGATACAAATGTTGTGATCCAAAGGGGCACATGCATCCCAATGTATAATTATAACAGCAATGTCCACAATAGCCAAACTATGGAAAGAGCCTAGATGTCCATCAACTGATGAGGGGATAAAGAAGGGGTGTGTGTGTGTGTGTGTGTGTACACACACACACACACACACACCAATAGAATATTATGCAGCCAACAACAACAACAAAAGAAATCTTGCCATTTGCAATGAGGTGGATAGAAATAGAGGATATTATGTTCAGCAAAATAAGTCAATCAGAGAAAGGCAATTATCATATGATCTCACTGATAGGAGGAATTTGAGAAACAAGACAGAGGATCATAGGGGAAGGGAGGAGGGGAAATAAAACAAGATGAAACCAGAGAGGGAGACAAAGCATAAGAGACTCTTAATCTCAGAAAGTAAAGTGAAGGTTGCCAGAGTGGAGGAGGGTGGGAGGGATGGGGTGACTGGGTGATGGTCATTGGTTGAGCACTGTGAATTGTGTAAGACTGATGAGTCACAGACCCATGCCCCTGAAAAAAAATAATACAGTATATGTTAATAAAAACAAAACAAAATAAAACAAAACAAAAACACTGACTTGCCCACTACCAGGTTTTCCCTAAGGACTGAGTGTTTGTTCAGGCATAAAGGAAATCCTATGACTAAATCATGTTTTAAATTTTCTATTAAGTATTGGTTACTTGTTGTGGCTTAAATGAAAACAGTTTAAATAAATAAAATATGAAATAGCTATTAAAAGAGTCAAAGTTAAAGAACCCTATTTAGGTCATTTAAATCTATCATTCAGCTCTGATAATTTGATTTTTTTTTTTCTAAATAGAAGCATTGTATTTTTGTGGTAATTCTCTCAATTAAAACATATAAACATGTTGAAATTCCCTAAGTAAGAAACTAAATATGTTAAGCCCTTCCAGAGATTAAAAACCAAATGACCAAATTCTGTCCCCAAAATGGCTATTTGGCAATGATAACTATTAAATATCTTAGAATGACTCAGGCAGGTTGAGACCACAGGGCACATTGCAAGGTCCTGACTCAATCATTTTGCCACCATCTCAACCCTCACTGTGTAACACTTATTAAGGCTTTTTTTCTTTTAGTAAAGAGGTATTCTTTTTACTAGACTCTTATTCTTACTGTGAATCAAAACCACCCCTTATTGATAGCTTATTCTCCTCAAGTTTCTAGTGCAGCTATATTTTGTGTTTTCCTCACTTAGCTTCATTCCAGACATAATTTTAAATAGCTTATAATGATATATCCATAAATATAGATATAGAGGACACTGTTGATTTCTTAAAGGAAACTAAGAAGAAAAAACCAGGGTAAGCATGTCAAATTGAGTCAACACGAGGTTTAAAAATGTTAATCTTAAAATGCTATGTAATTTCCAGGGATTGCACTTAAAGTTGGCTGTCAGATTTCTAGCAGCTAACTCTGATGCTGGACATATTGTTAGTGCTCAATATATGTTGAATATTGCTGAAGGAAAATTAGGATGGAGATACCATAAGTATAACTGGAAATGTACACCTAGATCTTTTCCCTTTCTGAGGGACTTTTAAATTCTCTCTTTATAGCTTATTTTGATTTGTGAGCCTGAACATCCTAGTTCCATGAGCGTTTTTTTTCTGATCTCCTATTTTACTGCTCTCAATTATCCAGAGCTAACATTCCCAATCCTGGTTTGTTTTTATTCTTTGCATTAATAATTTGGCTTTGGAATTCTTGACCTTGTAATGGTGAATAAATACTGGCAACCCTGTGTCCCTTACCAAATTAACAGTAATTTCACACTTAGAGCAAACATACAATTTAATATTAATACAGTATGTCATGGTAATGTGTCTTTTTAAATAATAGTGACAAAAATAAAACATTAGTAAAATAATTTAACCTGGCCGCTATTACATTGTGCAAAATTACATAGGGAATAGACATGATATTCTGTATAATTTACACTTTAGGTAACATACATTAATTATATATGGGGAGAAAAAAGGGAGAGAGAATGAGTTGCTAGCTGTACACACCAAAGTTTGAATAACTTATTAGATAAGTTATTAGATAAGTAGAAGTACAGGTCAGTTAGTATTTTCTTTCTACTCATGTACTTTTTAATTTTTTCCAAAGATTTTGAATTTCTTTTGTAGTTAGAAAAATACATATTAAGCAATAAATGCTTATTGATGAGCATAACTAACCAAAGAAATATCTTTAGTACATAAATTTTCAACCTCTATAAATTATCAAGAAGTCCAATTGTATTTTGTCATTGCTTTATAATAGGCCAAAAAGGGTAACTAAAAACATTTTATCAAATGAACAGATCAGCTGGCATCTCTCTGCTTATTTTTTTTAATGTATTTATTTGTCAGAGAGAGAGGGAGAGAGAGGGAGCAAGCACAGGCAGAGTGGCAGGCAGAGGCAGTCTCTCTGCTTATTTTAAGCCCAATTCACATAGCTACATACATCTATACTATCTGTGTGCCTTCTCACACCTGACTTCCTTCCTCTCTCACACTGTTTAAACAGACAGAGGATTAGATCTTTTATGTTTGGCTGATTAGGGCTTAGCACTCAGGTGCAACGATGACCAAAGTAGCTGCCATTGATGTTCTGTTATAGACAATAAATTCAGCTAAGATTTAAAAAGAAAGAAAGAAAGAAAGAAAGAAAGAAAGAAAGAAAGAAAGAAAGAAAAGAAAAGAAAAGAAAAGAAAAGAAAAGAAAAGAAAAAAAAAGGAAAGAAAATAAGGTAAGGAGGGAGGGGGATGGTGGAGGGGAGAGAAAGAAAGGGGGAGAAGGAGGGAAGAGGTGAAGGAGGAAGGAAGAAAAAGAACAGAAGGAAGGAAGAAAGAAAGGAAGGAAAGAACTAAGGACCCTATTCTTCCATAGATAGAGCAAGATTTAGAGGGCAAACCCCTATTACTGTTAATGGCAGTTGCAGGACTGAATTCCCTCCCACATTCATGCAGGTTAAATGGAAGATTTTGAGAGCCTGCTCCCTGAAACATATACAGCAGCAAAAATCTTGTCTTTTTAGATTTTTTTCTATATGTATCCTCCCCAAAATCCTGTACTTAATGTGTCACACTCATTAAATTTGATTAGAGCAAAACTCTCAACTAATTGTTTCTTAATGAAGCTGGGTAATTTGTGATTCAAAAATTATGTTAGATTTCTAATCAGGTAGGGCTCAAATCACAGTTACTGATGGAAGAAAAGTAAGATACAGAATGGAGTTTCCAAAATCAATGCAAAATAATAAAAAATTAAAATGGAGAAGCAGTCTATCAATAGTACTGCTGTAACAAAGGGGAGGCTTGTTTTATATTGATTAGTTACTGTTAAATAATGCATCACTGCTTCCCAGCAGTGCAGACTCTAGCTGGGTTGTTTATTGCAAGGGGTAGTTGGACAGAATCAGGCAATCAATACTGGTGCTGTAAGCGCCTTGAAAATGCAGTTCTGCAGCTTACATCCCAGTAGTTCTCCGGCCATTAGGCTGTAATGGCCTGGAAGGTGGGTGAGTAAGCCACTGTTGCACAAAATTCTTCTGAGTCCCCTGTAAAGAACACTTAGGGGCGCCTGGGTGGCTCAGTGGGTTAAGCCTCTGCCTTCGGCTCAGGTCATGATCTCAGGGTCTTGGAATGGAGCCCCATATCGAGCTCTCTGCTCAGCAGGGAGCCTGCTCCCCCCCCCCCCACGCCTGCCTCTCTGTGTACTTGTGATCTCTGTCTGTCAAATAAATAAATAAAATCTTTAAAAAAAAGAGAACACTTAGATTTGGTTTTTCTTAGATGTAACTAACTCAAGATGTTATATCTAAATGCTCTCCTACCTTCAATTACTACATTTCATATACAGATTTCACAGCTCAGATGAGTTGTGCAGAATTTATTAGCCCTTTAGAAGATAACAGACAAACTTTCTCACTACTCAATTATCAACTATGTTGGCAGTAATTTCCTTGAAAAACTGTCCCACAACAGGACCCTTAGCATTATGATTCTCCTCAAAGCAATTATTTTATAATTTAAAAGCAACAGTATACGTGGGAATTTAAAAATTAAGTACATCATTGTTATCTTTAGGGCTCAAAATTCTAGTAATGTTTAGAACTTAGCAGCAATATATGTTTTCATTTACCATGAAAACTAACTACATTGAAAATAATATCTAATGTACCCTGATATCCCAGGAGAAAATAGTAGGAATTGTGGTTTGTTCTTTAGAGTGTTAATGGAATAAAAACAGGACTGAAGTTTCTGCTATTTATAGATAGTATGATTTCAGGTAACATATTTAGACTTTTGAAGTATTTTCATCCATACAGTGAGGACAGTAGTATTTTCCTTTTCTCACTCAGAGGACTTTTGCAAGAAGATAAAAAAGCTAATGTACATAGCATGTTTGTGAAATCCAGAGTGACACACTTAATTACTATTGCATTGTTCTTTTTGAAGAAAGACCTGAAGAAAAGTTATAGAGAATCTATTATGGTAACAATTATCTTCCAGTCATTATTGTTAATGAAAGCTAGATTTGGCAGGTATCACAAGTTACATCTTAAATGCATCTTCTTACTAATGGGTCAGTTGGTGTTTATTTATTTTATTTTATTTTATTTTATTTTATACCAGAAATAATTGCAGGTTGTTTAATTTTGTGATAAAAATGTGGTGAGCAAAACAAGCAAAAACAAAACAAAACAAGGGTAAAAAAAAGAGAGCTAGGAAAATGCATAAATAGTATATGATTAGATATATATAAATGGGTTAATGGGTGAACTAAATATAATGGGTAGGCTCAGCAGTACTCTGGAGCTAGTTCATACCAGTTTATTTTTTTTTTAAGATTTTATTTATTTATTTGACAGAGATCACAAGTAGGCAAAGAAGCAGGCAGAGAGAGAGAGGAGGAAGCAGGCTCCCTGCTGAGCAGAGAACCTGATTCAGGGCTCAATTTCAGGACCCTGGGATCATGACCTGAGCCAAAGGCAGAGGCTTTAACCCACTGAGCCACCCAGGCACCCCAGTTCATACCAGTTTAAAAACCAGCTGAGCACATATTTTCTCAGTTCCACCATTGTAACATCACATTGGTAGCTTGAAATCAGCTTTAGTGGAAGAATTTACACCTCAGAAATTGGTAAATACCACAAAGCAGAACTTTTCTGTTTTCCCCAGAGAGCTAGTTGTGAAACATTTAGCAGCACCAAGAATGGGCTAATATTTGCCTGTAAGCTGGAGAGTCCAAAAGAAAAAGGGAAATGTCTGTTATACAGTTTAAACTCAATAGAATAATTTAATTTGTAAGGAGAATTTGTGACTCTTCTTGTTACTAAGCATAGGTACTTCTTGTTTAGGGTTCTCACAAAGAAAATACCATATGAGGACATGGAAAATTCTCTCCAATTCCTGGGCTCCCACTAAATTCAGCAAAAACAACTGTGCTAGAGGTAGGGGGACTTTAATATCATGTTTTAAATTGACACTTTCCCAAAGTTATACAGGAAACTAGGCAAGATTTTTCTTATGAAAGAGCATGATTTATTATTTTTTTAAATCACACTGTTATCCAAAACAATTCAAACTGAAACTTAATAGCCATGAGAAATTAAATAATCTTGATTAGAGAGGGATTACCAAAGATGAGGAGAAGATAGAAAGTACCACTCCTATGAGTAACACTATCTCTCATAGCTTGGGCATGTTTCCTAACTCAGTGGTTAATCCTTGGTTATTAATTTGATGGGTATAATTTCTGATGAGTCTCTACTTCTATCTTCTGTTACTGTCAGAAAATTTCAACATAGTTTATAACTTGTTCCTTATATATTTACATTGACATATTTTTAAGCACAAATTTCATTCTTACTAAAAATAGTAATCTGTGTTTTAAAAATCTTCATTTTAATTGTATGTATATATACATGTATGTACCTTTTCAGATTTATCTGACCCCTTAGGTCAAAATTTTATGTCCTTTTCATTAAGCCAATTTTTGTGTAGAGAGAGAAGGAAAAAGAAATTGCATGATATTGATAGATCTCCGCCCTACCTTATAAGTTGATTTATTTTAGCCAAACAAATTTGGTATATTTTTCTTCTCTTTTCTGTTTTGAATACAAGTGTTATTTGTTCAGACAAGGATGTCAGGATCATTGGAATTTCAGAAAAGGAAAAACACTTGTCAACACGTTTACTTTCCTTTATTCTCACTCTTTTATGCATTACAAATGCACCCATCAGAACACAAATACATACACACCTATCTTCTATGCCACTCGCATGCAACACTCAATTTCCAACTTCATCTTTTACTCTGCTAACTGTTAAACTGCAATCCATTCACACTCTTGATGAAAGAACACTGCTTAAAATATTGGACAATCATCAACTCTACCTCTTTTACATTACAAGGAGTAATGGACAAAAGAGATCTTTCAGGAATTTGACAAGTACGTTACTAACTACAGGATATAATATATATTTTAATGGAATTATTGGTTGTGGAAATCAATATATATTCACTATAAGAAACATTTAAAATAAAGAAATGTACCCCTAAAAAACATAAAATAAAATTATACAACAAAGAGATACTCATTGCCAATGCTTTAAGACCAGTCATTAAAATATCTCTATACATATAAATATGTGTTCAATTTTATAAAATATGGTTATAAAATGAATGTTATTTTCTAAAAGTTCTTTAGTTGAAAATATAGGTGTTTCTTTGTATTATGGATTTTAAAAATTTGGTTTTTTGGCTGTTATTGATGATGGAATCTCAAAGCTTATTGCTTCATATATAAGAAAAGGATTCTTATATGTTTTAATTAAGTACAAATATAATAATCTATGATTAGGAGATTCCAAATCTCTTTATCATTTAAAACATTGCTGGATTGTCTGCTCTGTGGTAGGAACAAGGTTGAGTCAGAGAAGAGCTTGTCTTATATGGTTCATATCCCATAAAAAAGGTACATTAGTAACTGATAAATCACATAGAACTGAGTGAGTGCTACCAAGTCTTTCCTTTATATGGAGCCATTCAACAACTGTTGATGGAGTTTACACTAGTGTCAGGGATAGATCTAAGTGCCTGATAGATCCTGCCTTCAAAGAGCCTACAAAAGAATACTGAGATAGATGTAAAAACAGAAATTCTAAAATAATGTGAGAGAAAAATTGCATCAAGACTCTTTTGGGGAGAATTGAGAGAAGTTAATGGTTGCTTGGGTGGAGAAGTGTTTTCAAAACTCAGTTTGAAGTCCCAGCTTGAGAAACTCACTGGATGAATTAATAGTACAAATAGAAAGAGAATGGATCTGGTGAGAAAACTTCTAAAGACTTCAGTTTTAGACTATGTAAGTTTAAGATGCTTATGGGGGTGGGGGAAAGTTGCCTATGGATTTAAACCTTTATTAAGAGGGTGGATAATGGTTCTTACCACAGTTTAAGAAAATACAATAAAAGAAAAAATGCTTGTAAGAGTTCAAGGAAGAAATATCCAGCGGATATTTAAAAATATAGTTCTGATTTCAAGGAGGAGTTCAGATCTGAAACTAAAAAATGAGTTTATCTGGAACCTATTGATGAGGAGGAAGTGTTTGCAGATGTGACAGAAGACCTAAGCAGGAATCAGATCATGATTTGGCTAGCTTTTTTCAAAGAGAAGATGAGATAAACTTAAACAAGTGCTAGAGAAATCATTCTGACTTCTACCTAGAAAACAAATGGGTCAGAAGACAGAATGTGGGAAATCAGTTAAGAGATTACCATGTTAATCTGGATAAAAAATTATTATGGCTAGTGGAGTAGAACAGTGGAAATGAAAAGAGGTGGACTAACTGAAAAGGTAGTAGCAGTTTTCAAAGAATAGTCATAGACTTCCCCAAGTTCATGCCTTCAATCAGTTACAAAATAGAAATAGAAATCTGGTATTCCTCTCAGTATATTGCCTATATGCCATGCTGGGAATATTTATCAACTAAATTCACTTATTCTAGCAGCAATCGCTGCTACCACCAATTATGTAGCTTATCACAGAGGGTACTAGGAAAGCATGAAATCATATGGACGAGAAGCTTTATTTCAGGCCACACCTAAACCAGGAATCTGAGGGGCTCATTTAGGATGTTTAAATTCAGGGTATTTAAAAATACCACAAAGTTACTGTAATGTCTTTTATGCTCAAGTAAATAAAGCTGTATAGAGTACCCTGTTTCTTTCTGTAGGTACATTCCAATACCACAAGAGAGACAAGACATGATCAAGGAATCACATAAGCTCTGCATACTTTTGGTAAAGGATACTTAAGTTTTGTAGCTGATAGACTTTATCACCACATGGCATGAGGCCAACAAAATATTAAGCAAATTTCCAATACCATATTTCAGGATCTCCTGGAAATTGCTTAATGAGGAGAAACCGTTATAAAATTGATTTCCATTGTCAGATGTGTGAAGAGGCAAAAATGGGACCTCTCAGTTTATTTTGACAATTATATACTTAGCTTGGTTCTAGTAAAAATATAATTATGGCCTTTCTAGATGCCTTTCAAAATTGTTATTTCATTTTCTGGCCTCACCTCATCCTTGTACCTACTGCCTTTCTGAATCCTTCGTCTTCTGGATGTCCTTACAGTGCCTCCTCTCATACAGCAATCCACTCTTGCTAATTATCTCTACTTTCAAATTTAGTTTCCTCAGCATATCCAATTGCATTTTACACTTTTAAAAGTGAAGTGACTACTGTAATTCCTTGAGGGCTTTTCATGAGCATAGGACAACTTTATTTTCTGAAACAAACACTGAAATAAATCACCTACTATATAATTTATTTTTTTATTAAATTTAATTAGCTAACATATAGTACATCATTAGTTTCAGATGTAGTGTTCAATAAATTATTGGTTGCACATACCACCCATTGCTCATCATATCATGTGCCCTCCTTAATGCCCATCACCCAATTACCCCATCCCGCCACCTACCTTCCCTCCAGCAACCTTCAGTTTGTTTCCAATAGTTAAGAGTCTCTCATGGTTTTTCTCCCTCTCTGATTTCATCCATTCCATTTTTCCTCTCTTCCCCTATGGTCCTCTGTGCTGTTTCTTACACTCTACATGTGGGTGAAACCATATAACAATTTTCTTTCTCCGATTGACCCTCCAGTCCCATCCACATCACTGTAAATGGTATTCATCCTTTCTGATGGTTGAGTAATTTATGTATTTTTCTCACATCTTTATTCATTCATCTGTCGATAGACATCTGGGCTTTTTCTATACTTTGGCTATCGTGGAAATTGCTGCTATGAACGTTGGAATACATGTGCCCCTTCAGATCAATAAATTTTAATCTTTGGGTTAAATACTAGTAGTGCAATGCTGGGTAATAGGGTAGTTTTATTTTTAACTTCGTGAGAAACCTCCATACTGTTTTCCAGAGTGGCTGCACTAGCTTACATTCCCAGCAACATTATAAGAGGGTTCCCCATTTTCCACATCCTCACCAACATTTGATGTTTCCTAACTTGTTAATTTTAGCCATTCTGACTGGTGTGAGGTGGTATCTCACTGATTTGTATTTTCCTGATGCCGAGGGATGTGGAGCATTTTTTCATACATTTGTTGGTCATTTGTATGTCTTCTTTGGAAAAATGTCTATTCATGTCTTTTGACCATTTCTTGACTGGACTTTTTGTGTTTTTAGGTGTTGAGTTTGACAAGTTCCTTATAGATTTTGCTTTATCTGATACATCATTTTCAAATATCCACTCCCATTCCAGAGGTTGGTTTTTAGTTTTGTCAGTTGTTTCCTTTGCTGTGGAGAAGTTTTTATCTTGATAAAGTCTTTATAGTTCATTTTTTATTTTGTTTTCCTTTCCTTTGGAGACAAGTCTAGCAAGATGTTGCTGTGGCCAAGGTCAAAGAGGTTGCTGTCTATCTTCTCCTCTCAGATTTTGATGGATTCCTATCTCACATTTAGATCTTTTATCCATTTTAACTTTATCTTTGTGTATGATATAAGAGAATGGTCCAGTCTCATTCTTCTGCATTTGGCTGTCCATTTTTCCCAACACCATTTGTTGAAGAGACTGCCCTTTTCCCACTGGATATTCTTTCCTGCTTTGTCAAAGATCAATTGACCATAGAGTTGAGGGTCCATTTCTGGGTGATCTATTCTGTTCCATTGATCTATGTGTTGGTTTTTGTGCCAGTACCATAATGTCTTAGTGAGTACAGCTTTGTAATAGAGCTTGAAGTCAGGCACTGTAATTATATCAGCATTGGCTTTCTTTATCAATATTCCTCTGGGTATTTAGGATATCTTCTGATTCCATACAAATTTTAAGAATATTTATTCCAGCTCTGTGGAGAATGTTGATGGTATTTTGATAAAGATTGCATTGAATGTGTAGATTGCTCTAGGTAGCATAAACATTTTAAAAATACTTATTCTTCCAAGCCATGAGCATGGAGTGTTTTTCCATATCTTTGTGTCTTCATCAATTTCTTACACGAGTGTTCTACAGTATTCTGAACACAGATTCTTTACCTCTTTTGTTAGCTTTATTCCTAGGTAACTTATGGTTTTGGGTGCAATTGTAAAAGGGATCAACTCCTTAATCTCTTTCTTCTGTCTCATTGTTAGCATATAGAAATGCAACTGATTTCTGAGCATTGATTTTATATCCCGCCATGTTGCTGAGTTCCTGTTTGAGTTCTAGCAATTTTTCATTGGAGCCTTTTGGATTTTCCACATAAAGTATCACGTCATAAGTGAAGAGTGAGAGTTTGACTTCTTTGCCAATTTGAACGCCTTTCATTTCTTTTTGTTATCTGATTGCTGAGGCTAGGATTTCTACTACTATGTTGAATAACAACGATGAGAGTGGGCATCCCTGTCATGTTCCAGACCTTAAGAGAAAAGCTCTCAGTTTTTCTCTATTGAGAATGATATTTGCTGTGGACTTTCTGTAGATGGCTTTTATGATACTGAAGTATGTTCCCTCTACCCCTACACTGTGGAAAGTTCTAATCAAGAAAGATGCTATATTTCGTTAAATGCTTTTTCTGCATCAATTGAAAGGATCATATGCTTCTTGTCCTTTCTTTTATTAATGTGATGTATCACATTGATTGATCTGCAAATATTGAACCATGCTTGCATCCCTAAAACAAATCCCACTTGCTTGTAATAATCCTTTTAATATACTGTTGGATGCTATTGGCTAGTATCTTGGTGAAAAGTTTTGCATCCATGTTCATCAGGGATATTGGTCTGTAATTTTCCTTTTAGATGGGGCCTTTGTCTTGCTTGACAATCAAGGTAATGCTGGCCTCATCGAATGAGTTTGGAAGTTTTCTTTCCATTTCTATGTTTTGAAATAGCTTCAGTATAATAGGTATGATTTCTTCTTTGAATGTTTGGTAGAATTCCTCTGGGAATCCATCTGGCCCTGAACTCTTGTTTTTTGGGAAGTTTTTGGTTACTGCCTCAATTTCCTTGCCAGTTATGGATCTGTTCAGGTTTTTTATTTCTTCCTGTTTCAGTTTTGGTAGTTTATATGTCTCTAGGAATGCATCCATTTCTTCCAGATTGCCTAATTTTTTGGTATATAATTGCTTATAATATGTTCTTATAATTACTTGTATTTCTTCAGTTTTGGTTGTCATCTTTCATTCATGATTTTATTAATTTGGGTCCTTTGCCTTTTCTTTTTGTTAAGTTTGCCTAGGGGTTTTTTGATTTTATTAATTCTTTCGAAGAACCAATTCTAGTTTTACTGATATGTCCTACTGTTCTTTTGGTTCCTATTTCATTGTCTCCTCTAATCTTTATTATTTCTCATGTCCTGGTCGATTTAGGCTTTATTTACTTTTTTTTCTTCCCTCCAGCTCCACTAGGAATAAGGTTAGCTTATATATTTGAGACTTTTCTAGTTTGTTGAGAAAGGCTTGTATTGCTATGTACTTTCCTCTTAGGACCCCCTTTTGCTGCATCACAAATGTTTTGAACTGTTGTGTTTTCATTTTCATTTGTTTCCATAATTTTTTTTTAATTCTTCAATTTCCTATTTGACTCATTCATTCTTTAGTTAAGATGCTCCTTAACCTCCAAGTGTTTGAGTTCCTTCTAAATTTCCTCTTGTGATTCAGTTCAAGTTTCAAAGCATTGTGGTCTGAAAATATGCAGGGGATAACTCCAATCTTTTGGTATTGATTGCAATTTGATTTGTGATACAGTATGTGGCCTATTCTGGAGAAAGTTTCATGTGCACTCAAGAAGAATGAGTATTCTGTTGTTTTAGGAAGGAATGTTCTATATATATCTGTGAAGTCCATTTAATCCAGTGTGTCATTCAAAGAAAGCCCTTCTTTCTTTGTTGATCTTCTGCTTAAATGATCTCTCCATTGCTGTGAGTTGGGTGTTAAAGCGTTCACTATTATTCTATTATTATCAGTATGTTTCTTTAGTCTTATTATTAATTGGTGTATATAATTGACTGCTCCCCAGTTAGGAGCATAAATATTTATAATTGTTGGATCTTCTTGTTTTATAGAACCTTTAAGTATGATATAGCGTCCCTCTTCCTCCCTTACTACAGTCTTTGCTCTAAAATCTCATTTGTCTAATAATAAGGATTGCTACCCCAGCTTTCTTTTGATGTCCATTACTAGGACAGATGGTTTTCCATCCCCTCACTTTCAGTCTGGAGGTGTCTTTGGTTCTAAAATGAGTCTCTTGCCGACAGCATATCAATGGTTCTTGATTTTTATCCAATCTGATACCCTGTGTCTATTGATTGGAGAATTAGCCCATTTACATTCAGGGTAACTATTGAGAGATGTTAATTTGATGTCATTGTTTTACCTGTAAAATCACTGTTTCTATGTACTGTCTCTTTTCCTTTCTGATCTGTTACTTTTTGGCTCTTTCTTTGCTTATAAGACTCCCCTTAATATCCCTTGCAGGGTTGGCTTAGTGATAATAAATTCTTTTACTTTTTGTTTGTCCTGGAAGCTCTTTATCTCTCCTTCCATTCTGAATGAAAGCTTTGCTGAATAAAGTATTCTTCGCTGAATGTTTTTCTCAAATAGTACCCTAAGTATATCATGCCAAGTCTGTATAGATATGTCTTCTGCCAGTCTAATGTTCCTACCCTTGTTGGTTAAGGACATTTTGTCTCAAGCTGCTTTGGGAATTTTCTCTTTATCTCTGAAATTTACAAGCTTCACAATTATATGTTGGGGTCTTAATCCAGAACAGGGTAATATGCTTGGCCCTGGATGTATTTTGGTCTCTTTATTAGAAGACCCTTGATCCCAAAATTGTAAAGAAAGCAAAATTTATATGTACACAAAAATAAAAGTGAACACAGTAAAAGGAAGCCAAAAATGAAGAATATATCTATAAAATGTAAATGTAAAAATAAAAATTAAAAAAATACTTAAAATGGGTTGATAAGAAGCTAGTTGAAAAGAAAAAAATGAAAAAGAAAATTTTAAATTGAAAGACAAAAAAGTCATGAGAAAAAAACCTCTAATTCTATATACTCTTTTCCCCTAGTGCTGCAGTTTTTCAGTTCTATGTTATCCATAAACTTGTTATTAGCTTGATGTTCTTGCTGGTCTTCTGGGGAAGAGACCTGCTACACTGATCCTCAGTTGTCTTTGTCTGGGTGGAGTGCACTATCCCCTCCATGGGGCCAGGCTCAGTGTAAGCTGCTTTGGGTTGCTCTATGTAGCTTTTGTTCACTGAAAGCTTTCTGTGATGCTTTAGAGGATTTGAAAAGAAAAGAAAAGAAGAGAAGAGAAAAGAAAAGAAAAAAAAGAAAGAAAGAAAAAATTAAAATGGCAGCCCCCTGATCTCCAGCCCTGGAAATGAAAGATTGAGGCCCCCACTCTTCAGTGAATCCTCAAGGAAAAGCAGTCAATCATTTTTTTTTAAGATTTTATTTATTTATTTGACAGATAGAGATCACAAGTAGGCGGGGAGGT
The DNA here is from genome assembly GCA_004024625.1 of Mellivora capensis. Taxonomy (NCBI): domain Eukaryota; kingdom Metazoa; phylum Chordata; class Mammalia; order Carnivora; family Mustelidae; genus Mellivora; species Mellivora capensis. The sequence continues at coordinate 18,927 of PISX010019971.1, forward strand.
GGTCAGACTCCCTGCTGAGCAGAGAGCCTGATGTGGGGCTCGATCCCAGGACCCTGGGATCATGACCTGAGCCAAAGGCAGAGTTTTTAACCCACTGAGCCACCTAGGCATCCCCAATCATTTTTTTAAAGATTTTATTTATTTATTTGACAGAGAAAGAGAGAGAGAGATCACAAGTAGGCAGAGAGATAGGCAGAGAGAGAGGGGGAAGCAGGCTCCCTGCTGAGCAGAGAGCCCAATGCAGGGTTCAATCCCAGGACCCTGGGATCATGACCTGAGCTGAAGGCAGAGGCTTAATGACAAAGCCACCCAGGGACCCCAGCAGTCAGTCACTTTTGTGTTCACCAAGCCCTACAGGCTCCTATAGTGCACACTGTACAGATCCTTCCTGGGGAAGCAGGAGGATTACTGAGTTTCTGCCTTTTGCAGAACACCAGCTCAGAAAGTGGTCCTGGGATAGTACTGTAGTTCATTGATGATGGCAACTGAGCTGAAAGCCCACTTCTGGCCTCGCTGATTGTAGCCAGTTTCCCTGCTCCAGTGGTTGGGAACCCTGCCAAGTCAGCCTCTCCCATTCTTTCAATGACCCCAGGGATCCTGAGACTACACTGTCCTACCTAGGGTTCTGCCCCACTTCACCACCTGAGGACCTTTCAGAGAGGGTCATTCCTTACAGAAGCAGACTTCTAAAAGTTCTGATTTTGCACTCTGGTGTATATACTCTCTGGTAGCTGTCTTCTGGGGGCTCTCTCCCACCTGCTGTTTTTCTTCCCCTTAGATTCACTTCTCTGCACCTCCTACCTTGCAAAAAGTGGTTGCCTATTTAGAGAGTTGCACCATTATTTCCTTGGATCTCAGGCTAAATTCAGGTGTTCAGAATGATTTGACAGATATCTAGCTGAATTATAGGGACCAGATGAAATGAGGTCCCCTACTCCTGCCATCTTCCATCCTACCTCTAAACAATTTACTTTAAAAACTGACTCTTTGAACACAGAGCCCTCCTTTAATTTATATTAAAATGTGTAATTACCACAATACTGTATTTGGTATACTGCTAAGTTGCAAAGTTTAGATATAATTAACAGCTATTTAGTTAACTTTTTTTAATACAGCAGACTTAACTAATTCAAATAGGTGAATGATTAATAGTAGGATTTCAGACTGTGTGGAAGGGGTTCTTCTCACAAAATAGTATGCTTTTGTACCTGTATTCTATAGGCATATAAGGTTATCCCTGATTTAAATATATACACATACACCAGTCTTACAGGCCTTTTAAGAATGTGGAACAGTATACATGTATGAATGAGTTGGGGGTATATAAGTACTACCCACTAAATGAGTAGCTCTTTGCTAGATGTTAGGAGAAAACTATAGTTTTGTAAATACAAGACCCAGTTCTCAAGAAGGCAAGGTAGACAAACTTCTAGTTACACAGACACACCTAAATACAAGCAGTTATTAATGTAGGGATATCTGGAGATTGTGACCATTATTGAGTTTGATGATAGATACAAGAAGTGCCAGTTTAGAATCTAATTACTGATGTGTCAAGAAATTAGTAATATAACAACATGTCTAGTGCACATTTGGAAATAGAAACAAAGATTGCATGTTATCAAGAAGTTAGTTAGTGTTAATTATTTGGTGGGGGGAGAGAGAAAGAGGTCTTGTCTGAAATGTTAAATGAGTATTTTTCTTTAAAATTAACTTTTCTAATGCATATGTATATATGTATATTCACTTAGGGCAGAGATGAATGTATCTGTATGTTCCAAATGAAGAAGGAAATAGATCAGAGACACTGGTTACAAACATTTTCATCAACCCCTCAGTATGAGATCTGGTGTTATGTGTGTTTCTGTTTCAAAATACCTTATTTCATATATTCTTTGATTCATTAGCCTTGAACTCATGGCCAATAGCTATATAAATCATGCCTGAATGAGGCTTATCTAACCAACATATTTTCTCCTAAGACACATCACAGGCTTCCTGTTTTTAGAAACACTAGTGTTTCAACACCATGCTCAAGGGCCATTTTAAACAGTGAAATCACCATCCAAAACACACATTCACACACACATACATACACACACACACACACACACAAATGCAAAAAATGTGACACCCAATAGACTGGGAAAAGAACCCTTGCTATGTGTGTGAGAACTGAAACAAGAAGGCAGAGCATACTCTTGGTCTTCAGTGGGAAAATGCATGTTGGACAACTCAAACTTTCCCCTATCCTATATATGGTTGCAAATGTTGCAAAAACACTGTTAATGCCAATTTTGGGATTACAAATATATTTCGACAAGTATGTGAATTACAAAATAGGATTTGTAAATAAAGAAGCTTAACTATTATGAAAAAAAAAAAATGGATAGACATTGGACATCATACAGCACAGGAAGAAAAGAAACAAGTGAACAAGCTTACTTCCTAAAGGTAGTTTTCAGGCTGCAAGGCAGAGAGGGAGAACCCAAATAGAGATGGGATGTTTGGATGAGTTGCAGAGAGAGACACAGTTCAGTGAAACTGGGGCAGCTAGAAATTTTGAGACAGAATACTAGAAAATAAGGAGGCCACATATTGCATGGAGTACTCGTGTGGTGCATAAACAATGAATTTTGGATCACTGAAAAAATTTAAATTAAATTTAATTAAAAAAAAAAGAAAACAGATGAGAAAATATCAGGGTATATTATACATAACAAGGATTAAAATAATTTTGAGGAAAAAATAGGGACATACATGCACATGCACATACATCCACACACACAGAATTCCAGACATTGGCTGAGGAATCCTCTGTGTCTGAGTATTGACTTAAGTCAATATCTGGAATCTCCATAAGCTTGGAAAGAACATCCAGAAAATAATCAACCGAACAATTCTCAGATTAACACAAGGATGGGAACAATTTGTGTTTCTTCAGCCAAAGTAAAGAGACCCCATCATATGTGGGGCATTAGAAAAACTCCTCAAAAGGCTGTCATCATTATAGTGGAGAAAGCCCAAGAGCTATGTACGTGCCACACTTAAGATAATAAGTAAACTTAACAGAATTGAAATGATATGCAAGTAACTGCATGTGAGTACAGAATTCAACATTTCTTAATAGAATGAAACAAACTCTGGCACTCAACATATAAATTTACGATATGTGGTAATCACTAGAAACTTACCAAAGAAGCAGGAATATACACATGATAGGAGAAAAAGTAATCAATAGTAACAGACACAAAAAGAAGAAACAGTGTAATTACAAGATAATATATGAAAGCAACCCATGTGTCTATCCATAGATGAATAAAGAAAATGTGTGGGATATAAATATAAATATAGATATAGATATGCATATGCTGGAATATTACTTAGCCATAAAAAAGAATTGTCTTACTATTTGCAAGTGCATGGATAGACCTACAGAGTATAATGCTAAATGAAATAAGACAGTTAGAAAAAGACAAATACCATGCAATTTCATTCATATGTGGAATTTAAGAAACAAAACAAATTTTAAAAAGGAAAAAACAGACAAAAAAACAGACTCTTAAATACAGAAAACAAACCAGTAGGTGCCAGAGGGGGGTTATTGTGAGGATGGGTGAAATAGATAAGGAAGATTAAGAATACTCTTGTCTTGATAAGCACTGACTAATGCATAGAATTGCTGAATCATCATATTGTAGCCCTAAAACTAATATAACACTGTATGTTAATTACACTTAAATAAAATAATAAAAATAAATAAGCAGCTATTAGAATATTATAAGTATGCTTAAGAATGTAAAGGAAAATATAAAGATAATAAAGAAGAATTTCTTAATGGAAGATTAAAAATTATTCAAATGGAAATTTCAGAGATGAAAAAATTAAAATCTAATAGAATTCATAGAAACAGACAAATAACTGAGATTTCAATACTCCTCCCTCAGTAATTGATAGAACAAACAGACAAGCAGAAAAAATTTCTGTAGTGATAAAGCCTTGCAATTATTAAAAAATTTAATTCATAGTTAAAAATACTCCCCAAAGAAAATTCCAAGCTGTGGTTGCTTCACAAGTGAAGTCTATGAAATACTTAAGAAAAAGGTATATAGATCTATAGACATTCTTTCAGAAAATAGAACAGGAGACAACATCTCCCAGTTTGTTTAATGAGGACAGCATTACTCTGGTAGGAAAACCAGAAAAAAAGACATAATAAGAAAATGATAGACATAAATATAAAAATACTTCACAAAGTACTAACAAATTAAATGTAGCAATATATAAAATAGATAATATAGCATGACTAAAGTGTGAAATTATACCAGGAATTCAAAATTGGCTTAATATTCAAAAATAAAACACTGCAATTATTATAATAATAGAATTTTTAAAAATAACATGTGTGGGCACCTGGGTGGCTCAGTGGGTTAAGCCTCTGCCTTCAGCTCAGGTCATGATCTCAGGGTCCTGGGATCAAGCCCCACGTTGGGCTCTCTGCTCAGCAGGGAGCCTGCTTCCCCCCTCTGTCTCGGCCTGCCTCTCTGCCTACTTATGATCTCTCTCTCTCTCCATCAAATAAATAAAATCTTAAAAAAAAATAACATGTGATCGTCTTATTACATACACCAAAGCATTTGAGAAAATTTACATATTCATCATAAAAATGCATGTCAAAATGTGATAAACTGATAAAGGACACAAACAGAAAATCTTCATTTAACATCTTACTTAACAGTGAAATACTGTTCCTTTTGCTTTGGACTCTAAAGACTGACAAGGTAAAAGTATCCATTCCCATCTACTCCACTCATATGTGTGCTGGAGGACAGTGTAATAAGGCAATGAACACACATATACACACACAATAAAAACATACAAAAGGGAGATATAAAACTTCTTTATATGTAGACAACATTATTGTCTAGAAAAGCATAAGGAATCTACAAACCAACTATTAGGGTGAGTTTAGCAAAGTCACAGGTAACAAAAAATCAATTTATTATCATATATCGGAAAAAATAGAAGTTAAATAATACTATTTACAATGAATCAGAAAGTAAATACTTAAATATAGATTTAACAAAATTTATATAAGACATATACATAGACAACTTAAAACATTCCTGAAGAAATTAAAGAAGTCCTAATTAAATGGAGGGATATAACACATTAACAGAACAGAGCACTCAATTTTACTAAAATGTCAAATCTCTCCAAAATTGAAACTCCATAATTTCAACACAATCACAATTAGGAAATATGACAAGCTGATTTAATATTTTTATGGAAATTCACTGAACTTAGAATAGGCAGAAGACAAAGAGAGAGAGACAGAGAATTTGGAAAACTTCCAGTACCTGCTATCAAATCTTACTAGAAATAAGTCAGTCAGAGAAAGGCAAATACTATATGATTTCACTCATATGTGGAATTTAAGAAACGAAACAAAGAAGCAAGGGGAACAGAGAGAGAGAGAGGCAAACCAAGAAACAGACTCTTAACTGTAAAGAAGGAACTGATGGTTACCAGAATGTAGGTGGGAAGGGGATGGATGAAATAGGTGATGGGGACTAAAGAGTGCACTTGTCATGATGAGCACTGACTGATGTATGCAGTTGTTGAAACACTATATAGTACCCCCGAAACTAGTATAACACTGTGTGTTAACTAACTGGAATTTAAACAAAAACTTAAAAAAACATTTATTAGAATGCTACAATTACCAAGACAGTGTGGTACTAATGTAAAGATAAACAGATAAGTGAAGTAATAATATAAAGTCCAAAAATAGACCCACACTGATATAATTACCTGATTTTTGACACAGGCATTAAAGCACTTCAAACATGAAAGAAAAATTTTTCAATAAATAATGCTGAAACTAGGGCGTCTGGGTGGCTCAGTGGGTTAAAGCCTCTGCCTTCGGCTCAGGTCATGATCCCAGGGTCCTGGGATCAAGTCCCGCATCGGGCTCTCTGCTCAGCAGGGAGCCTGCTTCCCCCCCATCTTTCTTTCTGCCTGCCTCTCTACCTACTTGTGATCTCTGTCTGTCAAATAAATAAATAAAATCTTTAAAAAAAATAATGCTGAAACTAAATATCCATATAAAAAAAGGAAACAAAAAATCTTGAACATTACCTGACAACATAAGTGAAAATTAAATGCAGAATTATCATAAACCTATATGTAAGAGCTCAAGCTATATATAAAAAAGAGAATACCTTTGTGACCTTGGGGTTAGGCAAAGATTTCTAACAAGACACAAAGAGCTTGAAGTATATAAGAAATATTCATAAAATGTAACTTCAATAGAACTAAAAACTTTTGTACTCCAGAAGACAATTATAAAAAATGAGAATGCCAGGCATGGACTTGGAGAAAATATTTTCAAAATACCCAATAGATTATGGACTGTATCTAGAACACATAAAAAACACTGTTAAAAAATTATTCTGCCATTTGTTAAAACAGTAGGAAAGACTTCGTTCAGAACTATTTCAAATGGTGTTAGGACTATCACAACTGAGAGAAATTTGGCCCAAATGTAAATACAGCAGGGACAGCTGGGGACTTACAGACATCAAGCAGGTGAAGGGGTTGGTGGATAGAAAATCACTTATGAAGGAATATCCAGGGTAGGCTTATTCTTGCTAAACTGACTGTATCTTTAAGACCATCTGTACAAGATTCTTGCTGAAGGCAAGCCAAGGGCTTAGACATCAAGAATGGAGGATGAGGAATTTGATTAGATATCAAGGGTGATCAGATATCAAAAATAGGGGATTTTCTGTCAACAAATTTAGCAACATTCTTGCCACAACTAGACGGTGAAGGCTGAAGACAAGGCCCAAGGATGAGGCCTAATCAAAAAGAGAGCCAGGAGTGCCATGGCAGAGAGATGAGGCAGAACGAAATGTCAGGGGCAGGACCAGATCCCCAAGGCTCTCCAAGCCCTCCCCACCCCCGACCTGTTCCTTCCATGCCACCCTGGCCAGTAGGCACCCTAAACCAGGCTGGAGTTCCCTTCATCCACCTCCCACCCTCAGCAGCCTCACAGTGCTGCTGAGCTGCCCTGAGCTCTCCCTAGGCCCAGTGCAGAGCTGGTATCAGTGCTTCTCAGGTCTCGGGACAGGTGAGCACCCTCATGAAGGCCAGGGTCCTGATGTTGGCAGCCTGGACAGGTGTGAGAGATTGTTGGCACCCTCTGCAGGGGTGGAGGAGACTACTTACAGGTCATTTCTGATTTTGGCATGAACTTGAGCAGGTTTGCATGCAATGAATGGACTTGTAAGAAGTGATGGACTTCTTACAACATTCTAAAGAGCAGCAAGATCATCAGTGAGCAATACTGGAATGACCTTAAGGGGCTCCTTCACCACTATTACCCAGCTGAGATTGACCCACACTGCACCATCATAGAGAAGTTACTTCATCTGAGGGATTGGTGGACCAAAGCACATGATTGCACATGCCAGCAGATGATTGAGAAGTTTCAGATAGCCCAGGTGGTTAGAGTGTCCAATGCAATGCTTAGAGAGGGATTCAAGACAAGACATTCTTCAATATCCTCTACCAACATAACTTTTTCCTTTTCATTTTTCCCACAGGCCTTGGTGATATCCCAGAGGAGATTATCCAACAGATGAAAGTGTTCTACCCCATCATCCACACTGTGTCTAATTACATAGACTTTGAGAAAGACAGCTTCCTACAGAGATTCAAGAGCCAGATCATGTGCACAGACAACCAACAAGAACAGTTCTGTTTGTGAGAACTCTGGGTATGTCCAGCAGCTTCAGGGCAAAACCACAGCCTCCTGCTGGGAGATTCCATAAGGGACCTCACTATGGCTGATGGGGTTCCCAGTGTGGAGAGAATTTTCAAGATTGGTTTCTTAAATGACAAGGTGGAAGAGTGGCAGAAGCACAATACAGACTCTTATGACATTGTGCTGGAGAAGGACCATACGCTGGACATGCAGGCTGCTAAAAGCACATCCTGCATCATGGGTAATAGAGATGGAGGGCTCCTGAGTGTACAGGCTTGGGGCCAGGCACTGCAGGCCATGGAGAAAAGGGAGCCTCACCTAGAGGCTGCCCTGCTGGGAGTGCTGCTCCTCTCTGTGTATACAGAGAAGAGTCCAGGGAGGTGCAGCTGCTGAGCCATGTCCCTCCCTCCTTTCCCAGCACCTTCTGTTGTGTTCTCCAGAGGCATGTGGGAACCCCGGCCAGGTGGACAGGCCAATTAGATGAACACAAGGCCTACAGGGTGCTGGTATTCTAGGGACCAGTTGATCCAGGGATTCTTTTTTCCCCAAATTTTTAAATATGGGAAGATCTTCTTCAAACAGATCGAATGGGTAAAACAGATACAAAAATTTTTTAAAAGGAAAAACAAAAATAAACAAAACAAAACAAAAAATGAAAGGAGGGCCTGAAGAATCTATCTGAGGTTTGGTCAAAGAGAGTCTATGTCAACAATTACAACTCAATGTTAAGAAGACAATTAACTAGAGTATTAAAAAGAAAGATTTGAATGAAAATTTAACCAAAGATGGTAAAAAAAAAAAAGGCAAATCCTTTTTAAACATAAAAAGATCCAACAGAACAATAAATTATGGATCACTGAGAAAAATAAAATTCAATTAAATTTTAAAAAGGATCCAACAGTTTTATTCCTTAAAAATATCAAATTAAGGGGTGCCTGGGTGGCTCAGTCAGTTAAGCTACTGCTTAACCATCATCAGGTCATGATCCCAGGGTCCTGGGATCAAATCCCGAATTGGGCTCCTTGTTTGGCAGGGAGCCTGCTTCTCTCTCTGCCTCTGCCTGCTTGTGTGCTTGTGCTCGCTTGCGTGCTCTCTCTCTCTCTGACAAATAAATAAATAAAAGTCTTAAAAAAATTTTTTTTAAATATCAAATTAAAACTACAATAAGATACTATCTCATATGGAGAGGGGTTTAAATTAATGTGCAGACTTAGATACAGAGCAATTGAAACTCTTATACTTTGTTGTTGGAAGTGCAAAATGATTAACCACTTTGTAGAATATATTGAAACTTTCTCAAAAAATTAGATATGTATTTACTATATGACACAGAAATCCCACAACTGTATGTTCAGTAAGATAAATGAAACATAATATCCACACAACACATTATATAGGAATGTTTAAAAGATCTTTATTAGCCAAACCCAAAATAATGCAAATGCTCAACTGGTGAATGGATAAATATATTGTGGTGTATCCATTCCATGGAATACAACACAACAGTACAACACAACAATAAAAAGAAACTTGTGATAATTCTCCATGGGGTTTCTATACTGCCAGAGGCAACTTTTTCCCAGACTGTCTTTTAAAGTATGTTTGTATGAAAAACAGCCTGGGAGAACAGAGATAGTCTCAATATTGTGGTGCTGTTTCCTGACTAATATAATGAAGATAATGTTTTCCTCCAGGGTTAAAACTAGGCAAGTTTGCTAGCAGATTTGCTGACAGATTCATAAGCTCACAGGTCTTCCCCTGTGTTATAATCTTTAGTTAATTAATTTAGTAGATCTGTATTCTTGGGCCTGGGTCTCTATAGATCTCTCTGAAATCTTCTCAACACAGAATTTTTAAATTAAGTATTCCTGGATGGGGGGAGTCTTTTTTCCCCTGTGAAGTATCTATTTTAGTTGAATAAAGCATTTTGATTTTGTAACATTGCAAAGCCAAGTATGCAGAGATTGGTAGGTTGCTGAAAAATCAAAATTATTTTAAGATAAATTTGGTTAACAGAGTAACTTGGGTTTCCCTCCTAACCTTGGCATTTGACTCATTCTTCACAAACCACTGCTCTTAAATTACATGGTGTCCATAATAGACACAGATATAATGGACAGTTGGTCACAGCAGACAAAAACAGATTTGCCCAAACAACTTATTACACTCAAGACATTCTTCTCTGTTTATAACAAACAGAAATTTTGGCTGTTTTTGACTAGTTCTGAACTTTTCCACATATTGATATTGGTTTAAAAAAAAGAATATTTTTAAGAATAGCTATAGCAATAGTAATGCAATATAATTTGATTTCACACAGTACTCTTAGGAACTAAATTATAGTAATTCTACTTTAATTTGTGGGATACCAGAAAGTTATGTGCAACTTTCCAAATTAAACCAATAGACCAAATCCTGCCATAAGATCTTGCCTTCTCTCAAGAGAGTACAAACTTTCCAGCACATGACTCTTATATGGAGTAGCACTTATTATGAGATATGTCAGATTCTAACAATGGAGTACAATCAGAAGAAAATCTGTACTATGACTGGATAGCATCGGTTTGCATTCCTGTGTTTGAATTTTTATAGTTCACATAAAAAAATGACAGTATGGTATCCCTGAAATGTGGATGAGTGGAGCATTGGGAAAGCTAAATGCTAGAGCTGGCTATCACAATATCTAGCTATCACAATAGCTAGCTATCAGCTTTGTGTCAATCTTTGCATTTTTCTTGACCTTATTTTTCTCATCTGTATAAGTAGAGGGTTAGAATAAATAATACCTAAGCTTCCTCTCATGCTAAAAATCTGAGGGTAAAAAAATGATTATATAAGCCAACCATCATTCTTAGCATTTTACATATATGAATTCAGTTCTCAGAACCATATTATTAAGTAGGAATTATTATTATTATTATTATTATTAATTTTACAGATAAACAGAAATATTATAATTAAACTTCAACTAAGAAGTGAACCTACAAAACATATGAACCTTTGTATGTGTTACCTTGGACTCCTGCCCATCCCCATCTCAATCTCATCCTATTTTCTCACCTTTCCACAAAACCTTAAGAGTTATCTATCCCTTGAATCACTAAAACTTGGATGGATACACACTTGGACAAAGTGACAGAAATTCAGAAAAGAAATGAAGATGGTAGGTAGACTTTTGACTTACCAGTTTCTAGGACAATTCCAAACCCTGACTGTGGATAAACTCTACCCTAGGATCATACACATAAGAAAAGAGGAGATATAGGGCAGGAAACAACAACAATAAGTCAGTGGACAAAAGGAGAGCTTGGATGTGGTGGTATTCCCCACCAGTATCTGTTTTCCCTCCACTCTCAGAATGAGGATTTTATTTCCCTGCCCAATGGGAGTAAGGCTCAGTCATGTGACCAGCTTTGGCCAATGAAGTGTGGTAAAATGAAATGGCAGAAGCTTTAGTAGCCAGTTTGTTCTTTGCTGGCCTCACTTTTTCCTCTGCTACTGTGACCTGCATGCTTCAGAGAGACTGTCCTGACTGCCTGGCTACCTGAAGAGAATGAGACAACACAATGATTATACAACCTAACTGAGAAATCAGTCTTTGTTCTCTTCAGCACTGAGATATAATAAATGCATTGGGGAGAATAAGAAGGAGGGCCCAGGAAGGCAAAGGCTGAACAAATGGAGAATTGTGTCACCAAATTCACATTTGAGAGCATGGGGAGCAAAGTCAAAAGTGTCAAATGCTTAAAGAGATGGAGTTAGAAAAGACAATTGTGCACTCTTTTGATCTTATTGAGAGCATTTTTAGTGGAAGAGTAGGGGCTAAGTCAGACTGTAGTGGTTGGTGTCAGTGCAAACACAGGGAAATGAGAATAGTAAATCAGAGAACCTTTTAAAAAATTAAGGGAATAAGAGAGATAAGTTTACATAGGGAGATAGGGAGAGTTGGGGAACACTGGAGCAATTTGCATGGGAGATGACGGGGAATCTTATATGTACAGGGTAAGCATCATAAGGATATGGGATTTTGTCATGACACAAAGTGACTTAGAGTATGATATGCAAATATTTAAAATGAAAGGGTGAGCTGTGTCCATGTGTAGTACACAATCAATGATTATTTTTCTAAGCACACACATCTTTTCTGGTGAGTTACAATGCCCAAAGAAACATGGGAAGGAATTGAATGGTTTGGTTTTTAAAATTTTAGAATAGAAAGCCCAGACAGAACATGACAAAAAAGTATTCCCCTTGTAATAATTGTGCTAACATTTTATAAACATTATAGATTTAATCATGGCAATAATAATCCCTAAAGTTTTTGACATACTTCTTCCTTTTCCTAAAAAAAATTATATGACTAATTTAAAATATGTATTTATTTAAGATTATTTTAATTTGAGGTGAGCACTTCAATTTTTTAAAAATGTGAAAGCAGAGATGAGTGGAGCAACTGCTTTTTAAATTGGTCAAATGTATATGATACTAGGGGAGTAATTAACTGGGTTTATGTAACTGTTGAGAGAACAGAAACTGACTCTTAAATTATTTTGTTTCATTGTCCCAAGTATTATTATTAAGTCGTGACTTTTATAATAAGACTCCAATATTAGGAGAATATTTTTTTAAAGATTTTATTTATTTATTCATGAGAGACAGAGAGAGAGAGAGAGGCAGAGGTAGAGGGCGAAGCAGGCTCCACAAGGAGCAGAGAGCCTGATGCAAGGCTTAATCCCAGAACTCTGGGATTGTGACCTGAGCCAAAGGCAGATGCTTAATGGACAGAGCCACCCAGGTGTCCAGGAGAATATTTTTGACACTGCACAAATCACAGAAATATCACTATAGTTTTAATTGGAAGGTGCCTTAGAATCTGTTCTCTCTCCCGCATATAAAGACACTGAGGTGGGTGGCTGGGTGGCTTAGTAGGTTAATTGACTGCCTCTGGCTCCGGTCATGATCCTAGGGTCCTGGGTTTGAGTCCTGCATTGGCTCCCTGCTCAGTGGAGATCCTGCTTCTCCCTCTCCCTCTGCTGTTTCCCCTGCTTGTGAGCACTTTCTGTCAAATAAATAAATAAAATCTTTAAAAAGAATAAAATTAAAAAATGAAGACACTGAGGCCCAGAAAGAGTGACTTAGCCAGAGTCTAATTTCATAGTAAAAGATCAATTAGTACTACATGTGAAACAAATGACCACAAATAGCTTTACTATTACAGTATCATTATTGGTGAATTATATCATAAGTGGGGCTGTATTTATAGTCCAGCTCTAATTTCTAATCTTAGCTTTTCCAGTTCTACTTTTGCTTCATACAGAACGTGCACCTAATTCTATGACTTGTTTAAGATTCGCATTAATGACAGTATCTATTTTGTTCTGTGTTTTACCTCCTTTCTTCAGGCAAGAGTCTCTCGAGAATGTCACGGGATGCTCTGCACATCTGATGCGCTGAGAAAGGTAATTGTATTGTATTTTGCCCAGCAAACATGAGATCATTATTAACACATGATTATTGTGAGGAAATCAGCAGAGCATGGATTATAGAATAACCGTACACACAGGTAACCAACTTTACTCACTAGTGGACAAAGCATAGGAGACAAACAGAGGGTGTGGAGGTTGAGGGACTGTATAGGAAGCACCAAGCCACCTGTGATGTCAGAAAGGCCATCAGACAGTGGGAGGAGTTGTTGATAACTACATGCATTCTCCTGTTTACAGTTTCTTGAAGCAAAATTTTATTAATAAAATAAATTCAACATATTTTCTCTCCAATAAGCCTTTTCAAAGAGCAAATTCAAATTACAAAGAGCTATTTTGTTATTATTATTTAAAACATTATAAATGGTTGTCAGTACAGAAATGGGAGGTGACATAATGGGATTTGATCTCTAAGTCCATCCACTGGAAAAAAAAAAAATTCCAGATAGAAGGCATTGAAGGTGTATGTGTCCTTTGTTACTTACAGTACATTTCACTCTAAATGAAATAAGTGCTAAGGCTCATCCACTGCTTGAGTGTCCCTCACAGAACGCCAATTAGCATCTGTGCCCAGTGGCAGCCCAGCTCAAGCACAGTCTATCTGCACTCACCCATTACACACAGCAGGAAGTTGTATTGCTCTAAAACCACCAGCCACCGCTTTGATGGTTCAGGAGACCTTGGCCTTTTAAACGTATAAACAACCTTTCTTTTCTAATCTGGGCCATTAGAGGGAAATGCTGTGAAAGCCTGTATTCTGAAATAACCAGGTTTGCTCAGAGTCATGACAGTTTTCAATCTTGCTGCCAGTAACAGAATAGCGGTAGACTAAAAATAACATGGGTGCAGAATGTGCCTTGGGCACCTACTGAGGCCTAAAGGGTTTCAGATTGATTTGAAACCAAGTGAAGGTGGATTTTCTCTCTGCTTTGCCCCTTTGTGGGTGTTGTAATCAGGGGGAAAATTCATCTGTCTAATGAGCTCTAGGCACAGAAAGAAAGAAACTGTGTTTAAGACTAAAACACTCATCAGGCAACCCTATGGCTTTTCTTTTCTGTGTTATAATCAGTTCTTCTCTATTGATTCTGTGCCATTTCTTAGTAAGAATTCTTTCCCATCTGCAAAGGATTAAATTGCAATCAACCACTATAATTAAAATTAATTAATTAATGTGGATCGGTTTCAATACTTTGGAAGGTGTTAATAAAATTAAAGACAACTAATGAGAATCATATTCTGGATGCCCAATGACACTGAAAAATTTCTTACAGTGAATAAAGTTGTAATTTTCAGACTCATTTTATTGTTTTTTGGGTCAATCAATTGAATGGATAGATGATAGCTCAAATACTCAAATAAGTCTTTAAAAGTTCTGGAAAGCCCTGAAACTTAAGATATTTAAGCTCTCTTTCCAAAATTAGAGATGTTTGTTAACTCTCACATCACTTCTCTAAGTCCCACTTTCTAACATTTACATCTACCAGAGACTTGATTTTGTGTATGTTAAGAAATGAAAGAAAAAAAAATGCTACCCTGTGTCCTTCTAAAAAAAGAATGAAGCATACTCAAAACCTGACTTTTAGACTTTGTAGGGGAAAAGACACATAACAAGAGTCTGCAAAAGAATAAATGTCCCTTTGGTCTAAATACAAGACTTCAGTTCTATAATTCAAAGCAAACCCTTTCCTAGGCAGGAGAATGGGAGAAAGATGGAGTAGCCCCAGTCGATTAGGGCAACGGCACTACCACGTATGAATCTACAGCAAAAAGCTAGTGCATGAGCCACTGTGGATGAATCTACAGGAAAAAGCACTCCTGTCCAGGGCCAAAGATTGGTCAGGTAGAAAGGTATTTTATAGCTTTGCTAATGTTGGTGATTTTAGTACTGTTTATTTCATTTATTTGTTTCCTTTTTAAGAGCTATTTATTGCTGTCCAAAAGAGAACTTTCAAAAGAATCCAGGACTTCAGAGAGGCTAATGTATACAATTTGTTTTATGACACTAAATACACAATTTTAGGTAATTAGGAATTTTCAGAATATGTTCAAATAGACTTATCTGTGATGAATTATCAACTTATGATACAGAAAATTATTTACCCACAGACTTAGAAAATAAAATGGTCTAAGGGAAAAATATAGAACCCTTATTTTTAAATCATGTTTGAATTTCTTTCGTGAATACTAACATAATGAATATGTCTTAATCATCTTTGTATATAATGGAGTTTAATACAGTACTGACAGGTGCTTGAGAAGTATGTATATGTCAAGTTAAGTAATTAAATCTGATGGTCAAAAAATAAGATAATAAATCTGATAGCCAACATTTGTGAAATGCCATATTAAGTAATATATAGCATTGACTTAAATTTGCATTTTCAGGGGCGCGTGGGTGGCTCAGTGGGTTAAGCCTCTGCCTTTGGCTCAGGTCATGATCCCAGAGTCCTGGGATCGAGCCCTACATCAGGCTCTCTGCTCAGTGGGGAGCCTGCTTCCTCCTCTCTCTGCCTGCCTCTCTGCCTACTTGTGATCTCTGTCTGTCAAATAAATAAAGTCTTTTTTAAAAAATTGCATTTTCATATGCAATAAGATTTTGTATCTAATATCCCATTTTTTTCAATGTTATTATTTATTCTTATAAGAACCCCTGAAAATAGGAAACCTTTTTTACTATCCTACATTGTATCAGATTTGGTCACATATAGTCATATAAGTAACAGTTTGTGGTGACTCTATATTGAGAAGACATTCAACATTGATTTGTTTAATGATTTCTTTACTCTCCTCTTAAGTTTGATCAAAGAAAACACAGGCCAGTTAATAGACAATTTTTATTCCTTTCCTTCCTCCTGTTAATTGAGAATTTACCATACGGCATACACACACACACACACACACACACACACACACACACATGCACACATACCGGTACTCTATAACTGTCTATAGAAGTTATTCTCAAATTTTGGTCTCAGGTCCCTTTTACCAGTCTTAAGGATTCTTGAGGACCACCAACAAGTTTGAGTTTATGTAGGTTATACCAAGAAATATTTACAGTATTAGAAATTGGAGAAACTTTTCAAGAATTATATTCTTGCACTTAATAGAATGATAAATATTACATGTCATGACTAATGACATTTTCTGAAAAATAACTATATTTTCAAAGAAAAAAGAACTTCATGAGAAGAATGATACTGTTTTATAGTTTTGCAAATCTCTTAATGTCTTGCCCAATAGAAGATACAAGTTTTCATATCTGCTTTTTTTTAAAAAAATTTATTTATTTATTTGACAGAGAGAGATCACAGTAGACAGAGAGGCAGGCAGAGAGAGAGGGAAGCAGGCTCCCCGCTGAGCAGAGAGCCCGATGCGGGGCTCGATCCCAGGACCCTGAGACCATGACCTGAGCCGAAGGCAGTGGCCTAACCCACTGAGCCACCCAGGCGCCCCTTGTATCTGCTTTTGCATTTATTTTGTTCTGTTTTTTGTTTAAAGCATATGAAACATCCAGCTTCACACATATATGTAACTTAAGAAGGGAGAAGTATTGGGGCCGCCTGGGTGGCTCAGGGGGTTGGGCCTTTGGCTCAGGTCATGGTCCCGGAGTCCTGGGGTCGAGTCCTGCATTGGGCTCCCAGCTCCATGGGGAGTCTGCTTCTCCCTCTGAACTTCTCCCCTCTCATTCTCTCTCACTCTCTCTCAAATAAATAAATAAAATCTTTGGGGGAAAAAAAAGGAAGGGAGAAGTATTTTAATGATCTCCTTAAAAATCTTATAGAAATTCTTCTTAGACTTGACAAGTGGTGGTTTCTTAAGTTCATTACAAGGTAGATCTGAAACCCTTCTTTTTTTTTGGATTATTTATTTGATGGGGTGGGTGGGGGGGAGAGCACAAGCAGGGGTCGTGGCATGCAGAGGAAGAGGGAGAAACAGTGTCCCCTCTGAGTGGAGAGCATGACCTGGGGCTTGATTCCAGGACCCAGGAATCAGGGCCCAAGCTGAAAGCAGATGCTTGACAGACTGAGCTACCCAGGCACACCTAGATCTGAAACCCTTTCAATCAGCTTCTGTTCTCTCTTACATTAAATCCAATAGCCTGTCTTATGCTTTGAAGGAATCTTTTAATTCACTCATGATTTTGTAACATCACACATTAGTAATTTGGAAAATATTGGTTTGCTAATTTTCACAGGTTTTGCAAATGTTGAGATAATACATCATTTAATATATAAAAATTACATTGGTTCATAGGGTAACCAATGTAATTTTTATATATTAAATGATGTATTATCTCAACATTTGCACTACTGGGTATTTACCCTAAAGATACAAACGTAGTGATCCGAAGGGGCACGTGCACCCGAATGTTTATAGCAGCAATGTCTACAATCGCCAAACTATAGAAAGAGCCTAGGTGTCCATCAACAGATGAATGGATAAAGAAGATGTGGTATATATACACGATGGAATACTATGCAGCCATCAAAAGAAATGAAAGCTTGCCATTTGCAACGACGTGGATGGAACTAGAGGGTATCATGCTTAGTGAAATAAGTCAATCAGAGAAAGACAACTATCATATGATATCCCTGATATGAGGAAGTGGAAATGCAACATGGGTGACTAGGGGGGCGGAAAAAGAAGAAAAGAAACAAGATGGGATTGGGAGGGAGACAAACCATAAGTGACTCTTAATCTCACAAAACAAACTGAGGGTTGCGGG
>PISX010019972.1:0-13745 GCA_004024625.1 Mellivora capensis
TTATATATATATTTTTATTTTTATTTATTTATTATATTTATATTTTTATATATTTTATATATAAAATATATATTTTTTATATATTATATATATAATTATTATATAATATATAATGGGTATATAGTATAATATATATATAAATTATATATATAATTATAATATTATAATAACTGGGTAGATACCACTACTGTTCTGCTCAGGATAATGAATTAGACAACTAATCTTGGAGAAATTAAGGTCCTTAGAGAAAAAAGACTGATATTTTGGGTGTCTTTGTGCAGAGGCATACTTCTGCCAGATCGCCATTCCAGCAAACCCACTAGTCAGCAAGCCTCAAGCCTTCACCTCACATTCACACAGAGCTTCTAATCACTTTTATCATGGATCACTGTTATGTTGCCAGGAATTGCCAAGAAATTCTCCAACTTGAGAGAAACCATAAAAAAGACAGGTTATAAGAACTCAAAATTTCACTCTCCATGTATCTTGGGTTGCATATGATTCATCAAGCTGAGGGAGTAAACCTAGAAAGATGAGAACCTAGGAAAGAGGAGATCTAATGCAGAATGATGAAAGGAAGTTATAGGACGAGAATTGTGTCCCAGGTCTACAGAGCAGAAGTAGCCATTCTAGGTTGAAACAGGATGGTACAGGGTGTTGGGATAAAGGCCTCCAGGGGAAAATGGAAATGGCAGGTTTTTGGTAATTTTTTTCTAATTACTTGAGTAGTTGCAAAACATATTGATGGGCATTTGACAAGTCTGGTGGGATGTTTGGGGGCAAAGTTAATGTTAGGTATATAGAAAACAAGGCAAAGGAAAACAGGTGAAAAAGAGAACTAGTGCCCAACAATTGTAAGAGAAAAGAAATAGAATCATGGTTGACAAGTTTTGTCTACCAAAGATGGTAGACAACTTGGTTTGACAGTGTATAGTATTTACATGAGCATGGCATTTTAAATAATAACAGAAGTGGATGTGTGTGAGAGGGAAAATAGCTTAAATTTCTCATCTTCCAATGAAATGCATAATGTTGATAAACCAAGAAATTGGATGGTAACTAGGCTTATTGCGTTGATCTGTTCTCAATGTATACAAATGTCCAATCACTATGTTGTACATGAGAAACTAATAGGATTTTGTATGTAAGTTACTTCAGTAATAAAAAGAAGCGATGATGAGCAGCCTAAAACAGAAAAAAAGGAAGAAGTTGCAACAAAAGCATATCATTTAGAAATATGGAGTTAAATACTAAAAGAAACAGCTCAAAGTTTCAAATGGGACTGAGGAATGGAGAAATTTGAATAAAGGGACTGCTTTTTTTTTAAATTCAAACTTCATCCTTTGTCTGCCTGTATTACTTTGGTAACATTAACATTTTTTTAAAGGGAACGAAGGAAGGACAGTAATGAAGTGAAATGAAATGAATTGCCAAAGAACCAGGAAGTGAATGTAATAGTCTGGGTGTATCAGAAAGACAGATCTTTAAAATGAACAGGAAATTGGCTTGTTTTCCCTCAAAAGCAATGATAGGGATAATGGTACCAGCCGAACTGAAAATGTGCTTGACTGTGCTTGCTTCCAACTATTCTCCGGGGCTCATCCGGGGGCTTTTGACAATGATGTTAATGATGGGGCGCCTGGATGACTCAGTGCATGAAGCATCTGTCTTTCAGCTCAGGTCATGGTTCCAGGGTCCTGGGATGGAGCCCTGCATAAGGCTCCCTGCTCAGAGAGGAGCCTGCTTTTCCCTCTCCTCCTGGCTTGGCTCCCTATCTCTGTCTCGCTCTCAAATAAATAAATTTTAAAAACCTTAAAAAAAAGAACCATCCATATTCTAAAATAGATGTTTCTGAATAAAAGTGGCATTCCCATTACTCATAACGAGCTACTTTTCACTTATGGAGAAGGAATGCACTTTGGATTGTTTGAACATTGTTATGGTGGATGTAGGCCATTTACCAGCTGTTTGGTCTAATTACCCTGGGCCAGCACCTGTATTTCCGAGAGACCTAGCTCAGGTTAGGGAGTACTGCCTAGAGCCATGGAACAGGACTGAGCTGACTCACCTCACCTCAAGGAAATAAATTCAAATCCTTTGCAGAGTGCTGTACCATTAGAAGCCAACACGTACTCCCAAATTATTTGATTTTCAAGCTATCCGCTTCAGTAAACCATTCCCCCTACATTATTTGTGACTCTACTTTGGTAGAGTCAACCAAAATTTCAAGACCTTGTCTTGTACCTGTGTGTATCTTGCTTACAAATTATTCTGGTAAGGCTTCCATAGCTATCTGGGTTAGGGAAATACTGTGTGGAAAAGTCCCTTGAACTGTCATCATATTTTATTTCTGCTCCAATTCAATTCTGACACGTGGAATTCCAGCCCACTCCCCGAATGACATCGTCCAGGTCTTTCATATTCTGATTTATGGCTCTCAAGATGCTTCTCAGTTTCTTCTTTTCTGATGGGAAAACAAGACTTACATTTTTCGTGTGGTTATTACATTGAAATTACCATCAGAAAATTAATGTATTTAGTAACTGTCAAAAAGAGTGAAAAATGTGTCTGAAGCATGAAGACAACTCTATTTACGAATCCCTTCAACCTCTTAAAGGCATCAGATAACAGGATATGTGTCATTATGACTTTGATCCAGGGCACTCTGTCATTTAAAATTTCGGCAAAAAAAGATGTTCTTTATTCAGCCAGAGCTGAGAGCGTCATCATGAATAAAGGTCATTTACTTTATGTTGCTTTTAATTTGTTCAGTGTTGAAGATCTCTGCATCTCAAGCATTGGCAGGAAAATGTACTTCTTATCTGGGGTAAATTACGAACAATTTTGCACTGTGAAGGTATTAAATAATCAGATCTTAAAATCTGGACAGGGTACCTCAGAGTAGGGAGATCAGTTAGTTATTGATAAAGGATTAGGCCCTTTGACCTTTTGTTCTCCCATCCCGTATTCTAGATGCAGCAGCGTCTCCATTCCCGCTATCCAATTATTGCTACTGGAAATAGAGAGGACCCACTCATCCTTGTCCTCATCTTCAGCAAAGTGATGAGGTCAGATGAGTTTGCTTCATGTTCCACACAATATACACTCAAGATTTCTGGAGGGTATACTTGGCAACAACAGGGATGAGAAGATTCTGCCAGCTGCCTTTGCTTGGGGCACTCAGTGTAACTTTTCTTTTTCTGTGACCTTGAAAAAACGCTCAAGCATCTCCTCCCCAAGGCTTCTAAATTCTGACAGGAACAACTCACAACAGTGCGGCCTGCTGGTAGACCCGGGGTTTGCCTTCTGTGGGTCAGGACCAAGGGAAATTTCTCAGAAACCATCTCACACTGGTATTTGAGCCGTGTACAGGACTGTGTCCTTAGCCTAAATTGCTGCTGGGCTTGAGGTAGAGGCAATTCCAGATAATGCCACTCACCGAGTGTGTGTGTGTGTGTGTGTGTGTGTGTGTGTAGAGAGAGAGACACACACACACACACATCCCATAACCAAGGAGTTAACAGGGCAGAAAAATGAAGTTGCAACTCTTTTTTTCCCATTTTTTCGTCTTCTCTGAATGTTGTCTGCTACCAAGATCCTATGAGATAGTATCCTTGCCTGACACGATATTCAAGTGTTCGTTTAGTTGTTTGCAGGAACTCAAGTTTCCATCAAGGAGCTGGCAGGCACCAGTTGGGACCACTGACCCCCTCTTTGAGCTCAACAAAATGAGATTAACTCTCCTTTCCTTAGTGACTTCCTTTATTTGAGCTTGAGTCACTGGCCCTCTCCTCCTCACCTCACCTGCCTTTATTTTATTTTTTAAAAAATGTTTTAGAAACATATAATATATTTTTATCCCCAGGGGTACATGTCTGTGAATCGCCAGGTTTACACACTTCACAGCACTCACTATAGACCTCACCTGCCTTTAAAAACCTCCTGACTCAGGGCTCCTGAGTGGCTCAATCCGTTGAGTGTTGGACTTGTGATTTCGGCTCAGGTCACGATCAACTGAGTCATGGGACCAAGCCCTATGTCAGGCTCTGTGCTCAGCACAAAATCTGCTAGAGATTCTCTCTCTTCCACTCCCACCCCCCAACCCCCAATCCACTCCCACTCTCTCTCCCTCCCTCCTCTCTTGTTGTATCTCTTTCAAAGAGGGCTTTGGAATAAACGGTTTCCCTGGTGCAGACCAAAGGTCTTGGGGATGGGCCCCACTGCATGTCTGGTAACCTTGGCTTTGGTCATGTGTGTTTTAGTCTACCTCTCCCACATCCTCAGTGTCTACTTATTTCCCCAAACTGCCTCATGGCCCTCCTTTGCTGTTTACAAACCCGGCTTTGGCAGCGGCAGAACCAAAAAAGGGCTCTTAGAAGATCCAGTAGTTTCTGGCCTATCCGGAGGGCTCCTCCCTGTTTGTGTTGCCTTCTGTGCTACCCCTTCCCTTTGGGCCTAAACCAGGTTTGTCCTGCTCTGCACCCCATTGCCACCCAAGCTGTGCCCTGACACCCCATGACAAAGGCCACAGCAGCCCTTTTGGGTTTTAGATCTTGGCCAAGTAAGAGCCCCAGCCTCTGCACACACCCGAGGGAGAAGAAGAGAAACTTCATGAAACATAATTCCAAGCTTCTGTTAAAATAATTTTTTTTCTGTTACTTTGAGTTCCAATTTAAACCCATTCTTTTTTTTCCTTCTTAAATTTACACTGCTTCAACTTCTTAATACATCTTTTCTTAATTTTCAGGTCTTCTGGTTGGAAAAATTCACAAGTATCCAGTATGGAATTTGTGGTTCATAAATCCATCTTAATTTTGATTCACAAACTCCATTTTTCATCTATAGTTGCCATTGTTTCAATTTTTCCTTCCTTTCTCATCATACAAAGGCCAAGAAGCTGTATATCTTGGATGATCTTTCCAGACTATCCTGTATGACACATTCCTCTTACTGTCTAGTACTTATTCTGTCTCTCAATTTTTCTCTTTCTCATGAAACAATGAATGCATGACTTCTGTGTCCCCTTAACCCGCCTCTACTTTATCTTAATGATTTCACTGTTAAAATTGTCAGCAAAATAAGACAAAACCTCCTCTTTCCTCCTCTTTCTGTCCTTATTACACTTATGCTGTATCCCTGTAAATACTGAGTGTTTATCCCAAATGACCAGGTTAGCTATAAAGAAAGCATTTATTTGGGGATATAACAAGGGTGGTGTGAGAGAGAGAGAGAACAAGTGAGTGAGCTTTTGCTTTATTTAGAACAGGAACTCCTTCCTCATACTCTTCACTGAATGAGGCCAAGACCTCAGGGCCAGAAATAAGTAAACAAAGTCAAACTAAAACCGAGTTTACCATGGGAACAAACTGCTCTGAGGGTATTTTGGAAGATCCATAAGAATGAGCTCAGACAATAGGAAATCCAAAATATAATCCCCTCTTGGAGAAGTCATGGCTTAAGAAACTCAACTTTCCATGGTCAAGAAACCAGCCTTTCCATGAGAAAAGTCAGTCTGTGCTTCCTTTTCCAATCTAGACTAATAGCACAATATATTCTCCCGTGATCTGTCTTCAAAATGTGCCCCAAAGTCTCTTGTCATGTGGATGGGAATTAGACATATTCATGTCCCTGGAGAAAATAGCAAGAGCCAAAAGAAGGAAAGGACAGGGAGGCAGATTTCAGGCCAACATAAAGAGTAACATTGGAACTGTGAAAAGTTGCTTGAAAATCAAACTGGCTGCCCCAGGAGATGGTGTTTGAGCAGAAGCTAGATGACCTTGCCAGAAATGTCATCAGAAGGACTCAAAGACAAATGCAGTAGAGAGGAGCCTGGGATTTTTTCTGACCCCTAATAGTCCATAATGTTATCATTTTCTAAATAGTCTTTAGCAAGTATGTATTTGAATATGTTCTCTTTTTTTTGAAGATTTATTTATTTTTGAGAGAGAGCGACCAGGGGAGGGGCAGAGGGAGAGGGAGAGAATCTCAGGCAGACTCCCCACCGAGCAGAGTCCCATGTGGGGCTCGATCTCACGACCTTGAGATCATGACCTGAGCCAAAATTGAGAGTCAGATGCTTACCCACCTAGGTGACCCTGAATATGTTCTTTTATACCATTGCCCTCCATCCAGGCATTCCTACTTAACCTGCTTTCCCCTCTTAGCTAGATAAGCCCTGGGCCCATCCCTGCCCTGACAGAAAACATAACATGAAATTTCCTGGCTGGGATAGGTATTCACATGAAATTCAAATGTCCTTTGTGCTAGCCCACCAGGTTGTTTTCCAATCCACTTTGCCCAGCTCTGCTCCTTCACTGTTTGAGGCTCTTCTGAACTTGGCCTTTTGACTAGCTGCTGGCTTTGCTTTTCAATAGGTTGGTCCTTCAGGTTCTTGTTTTCTTCCAGGTTGCTGACTCCTTGCCCTGACCTTTGATTTGCCTGAGCCTCTGGACTCCCGAATTCCTACTTCATCTGCAACATGGAAACATGTGGGTTCTATAAACAAACTACAGAAATTTAAGTACAGGCTGGTCTGCCACTGACCAGCTCTGTGTGACCTTGAACAAGATAGTTGTCCCCTTGGGATTTCAGTCCATTCCTCTGAGATGATGAGGACCAAGGCATTGCCTAATTAATTGGGTTGTTTGAGAAAAAAATAATTAAATTATATAAGAGGCCAAGAGTATCAGTTATATTTAAAGGCATCAGACACACTCCAGGAAATGCTGGAGCAAACATTAGCAGAGATTTTGTTTAGTTGCGGCAACATTACTCCTTCAACCTCAACTCATTACAGATATTCTCCTTGGGGTTCCTTGTGAATGTCTCGGTCACTACCTGGGTCCCCAGAATGATTTTTGTCTTTCTGCATTATCTGCCCCTTGAGCCTCTCCAGAAGAAATTTAAAGTGACAGGGCACCTGGGTGGCTCAGCTGGTTAAGCATCTGCCTTCAACTCAGGTCATGATCCTGGGGTCCTGGGATCGAGCCCCATGTCAGGCTCTCTGTTCCCTCTCCTCCCCACTCATGCTCTCTGTCACTATTTCTGTCTCTCTCTCTCTCTCTCTTTCTCAAACAAATATATAAAACCTTGAAAAAAGAAAGAAATTTAAGGCTTATAATAAGACAGACATATGAGAGACACCCTATACCTACCTTTTCTTTATCCCTGTTACACGACATCCAAGTAGCCATGCCTCTGAGATGCAGTGTAGCTGAGTGGAGGGTGGGGCAGAGGGGAAGGTAGGTTCTGGAGTCAGACTGCCTTAATTCAAATCCCACTTAACCACCTACTGGCCATGTGAGCCTGGCCAAGTCGCCAACACTTTCCGTGTCTCTGCTTCACCAATGAAGCAGAAATGATAACACTAGCCCCTACTCCATAAAGTCTATGCATGGATGAAATGAACGAATTATGAATTACTGAATCTGAATATATGAATGAGTGAATGAACAATGAATATACAAATTAATATACCTTAACACTATATTCCTGCCACCTAGTAGGTATTCAACTCATGTTAATTATTATTGTTTCCTCCTGTACAAAGGGGACATGTCACACTCCTATGAATAATAATGATTCTTCATAGGTTTGGAGGAAGACCGTATTAGTCCAGGAAAGGAAGCAAGCGTACTTTGACTTCCACGTTCTCTGGTGGTGTGGCTAAAGTTATCAAATATGCAAATGAGAAGCACTGACCTACTCAGTTGCTCATCCAGTTGCCTTTGTTTTCCCAGTTCTAGCCTCCAGCCTGTCTCTATATTGTTACTATTACCGGTGGTCCTGACACTGAGCTTCTGTAGTCTGCCACAGGGACATGACCATGACTTTTAAAGGCCCTGAGCAGACACTACATTCACATAGCAACATTCAATTCCCTATACACAGGCCCCAAACCTGGTAATTTTTATACTCATGTCTGGAAGAGAAGCACATCAAGGCGCTCACTAAGTACTAGGAATATTAGCCTAAAAGAGTCCAAACCAGGGAAGAAGAGACAGAGGCAGACAGGAGATAATTCCATCTGGAGAAGACCATGGAACTCACCACAAAATTCCATGGAAATTAGGAATAAATGGGCTGTGGTTTCACAATTTTTGCTAAGGAAAATAATTTATGTGGAATGGCATCGGTAGGAAAGGGAGAGAGCCCACTGAAGATATTTTCTGAAAGTAATACAGAAATCTCAAGCACACTTGGAAATTTCCGGTGTCCCTTATCTAGGCATAGCCTGGGAGTGTAGGTGAGTCAGGATTGCCAGCTCACAAGTTCTGCTCCTGCTTCTGCTACACCTTAGACGTGTGACTCAGGGACAGCTTCTTGCCCTCTCAGAGCCACTTATATTCACATTGCCAAAAGCAGCAACACCATCCTTCAGCCCCGAATCTGATAAAGGAACGCAGGGAATTGTATCAGTGCTTGCCTTTGGGAGCAGCGAGAGAGTTATAAAAAGTGGTGTCCTGATCTTCATTCTATAAGCCTGTATATAGTCTGGACTCGAGCCAGAATCCCAAACAATAACTTATTTGCTAATAACATGCTTCCTTCCGACAAGCTGTTTTGTGAGGGAAGAGTATAAGAAGTAATTTGGAGGCCAGGGTTTAGAATCAGATTCTAGATCTCACACTAACAAGTTGTATGACCTTGGGCAAGTTAATTTTTCCTTGATTGACTTCAGTTTTCTCAGTTGTGAAATGGGGAAAAATACAGCACCTACCTCACTGGGTTTCTGTGAGGATTGAGGCAAAGCATATGAGGTACCAAGCTCAGTGCTTGGCACACAGCATGTGTTGAACAAATGTGGCCCATTATTATGATTTAGCATCCCTGTTCCACATTTGGGTGCATCCGAGGAAACAGAAGGAGATGATGGAGTGATGGGATGATGCCAACAAAGGTGGGACATGAGTTGTCGCAGGGGGATGGGCTTAATGCCATTGCAGAGTATATGTTGCTGGGGGGTGGGTGTGCCTTGGTAAAACCACAGCACACCTCAGGAAGGGAAAAGTCAACCATCAGAAGCAACTGAGGCTAGGACTGGTTTCAGGCAAATGAAAGCACCAGAGAACGAGTTGGGGTGTTTGTTCTGGGAGACCGAGAGCAGACGTGAAGAAGGTATCAGTTCATTAGCACCCATGGTAGCCAGAGTCCTCACCTGAGCCACATTCCTTATGAGAAGGCCCTCTGTAAAGGGGTGAGGCAGGCTGAAGAAGACAAGTCATTGCAGGAAGCTGAAGAAAAAGGTTTCAAGGCTAGAGGTCTGAATTCATTCAGTGAACACGAGTGGGGCATCTATTATGTGCAAGGCATTCTTAAGGGCTCTGAAGACAGCAATATACTTCCAGAGGCTCTCTTGCCCCTGTGAGCTCCTCAAACAAATCACTAGCCCTAGTCCTCTTCACTCATTCTTTTTTTTTAATTTCTTTTCAGCATAACAGAATTCATTGTTTTTGCACCACACCCAGTGCTCCATGCAATACGTGCCCTCCCCAATACTGAACACCCGGATCCCCCAACCTCCCACTCCCCACCCCTTCAAAACCCTCAGGTTGTTTTTCAGAGTCCATAGTCTCTCATGGTTCATCTCCCCCTCCAATTTCTCTCAACTCCCCTCTCCTTCACTCATTCTCTTAATATTTATTGGAAAATCTGGGTGCCGAGTATTGTGGTAGATACACCAAGGGAAAAGAAAGGAAACAAAAAGCCTTCAGGAGTTGTCTCTTGTGCACTCCAGGAAAGGACCTACTTTGGGGATCACCCAACCTCCACTGGGTCCTACACATGGATAGTCAGATAGGCAGTCTTTCCAATCTTCCATCACCCACAGAACAACCGAGTATGCCTCTTGTGAGTCACAGAATTTGCTTACATGATCATCCAACTTGATTTGGAACATTGTTTTTGTACAAGATGCAGTTGTCCTCTAATTTGATTCCCACACTTGCTTCTCACAATGCTGTTCCCAGAGCAGACATTTCCCTAGGTCAGGGGTTTTACAACTTTGATTCAAAGACCTTTAAGACTCCTTAAAGAGGTTAGGGTGTTTCTGAGAGTATTCACTTTGAATTACAATAATCATATTGTTAAATATCTTTCAAAACATAATAAAATAATAAAACACTCAAATGGAATAAATACCAAGTTTTAATGTATTGGAAACCAGTACAGTGTTAATTTCTGCTACTGGGTAAATTAGTTTTTAGTGCAGACCTTAACTGAAAGCTATTCCTACCATTTCCATTTAATTCAAGAGTCCCCAGAGACTATAAGTTGAGCTATCCAAAACACTGCTTCTATTTGCAATTTATCTGTGAATTAGGAGTGTCTCTACACTGTGCGATCAAAACCTTGTAGAAAAAACAAATTCGATTCTGAAGCTAAACATAAGAATACAACCGTCACCCAGAACCCCATATTTCCAAGGTTTGTATTTATCAAAACTTTCTTCATGTACTGATTATACCCTAAGTAAATGGTATAAATTTGAATTTAAAATATTTTAACATGCTTACATATTACAGCTTTCTGTAAGATTCCATTTGATAACAGTAAAACTTCCTGTTAAAAATAAAATTTAGAAACTATTGTCCTAAATGTACTCTGAAGTTCAAAGTTTAGTAGGGTGAAGTTGATTACAAAGCATAAGCAAACACAGGGCATCCCAGTGAGGAGCCTATATCAGTGAGATGCCTGGAAAGGATGGGCAGCTATGTTTCCACGTCAGTCGATCTCTTCAAGAACCTGGGAGACATTTCCACAGAGCTCTCCACATTGTTAAGGCTCTTCAACCTCAAACATTTCTGTTATAGGTACTGTCCATAGTCATGATGGGCTCTCTGCTCACTCCAACTACAATTGACTCTGTTCTTCTCTTACCATGATTATAACTACTCCTTTCTGAAGCATACTCCTCTCAGAAGAATATGAAATACAGATTAGCCTGGATCCCCAATTCTACACAAGGATGACTAAGTACCTAGGAGGCTGGGAAGAATATGGAACAAAGTGCTTTACATCTGAGAATTAACCAGCCATTGCTAGGCTTCACCCAATGTCCTTTAATCTGCCCCACTAAAACTGCCTTCTTCCTACCTCACTCCGGTGGGAGCTTCGGAGTCATTCAAGCTTAAGATCAAGCAATTTTGGTGCAACTCATTTCAGTAGTATAACTTCTCAACAGGAACCCTTTCTTTCCAATCTTGTTCCCTGCAGACTGAACCTGGTCCACTGGTGGGCTGCTTGAATAGTCCTTAGGTTTCTGTATTCCTGTCCCCAACTGGCTTGATTGAGTCCTCTCTTGACTTCTGCCCTGAATTCTGCTCTGGCTCCTGCCCTCCTCAGTTTACCTCCCTTTTCCTTCTCCTGCTTTCCCTCCACAAGGGTCCTAGCCCAGCTCCTCGTCTCTCCTGTCAACTCCAGGTTTCCCAGTATACTTTGAACAATCTACCTCTCCAACGATCACACTTGCCTTAGTCCACACGATCTGGGGCTGAAAAGAAACAAAAACTGATATCTGATTCTGCTTTGTGATCCTCTAGAAGGATCAAGATGAAGCCATCGTTCACAAAAATTGTCAAGTGAGAGATGGTGTGCAGATATTTTTCAAACAGTGATTCAGACTGCCAGTTTTCTTGGTCCTGTAAACATACCAATAAACCCAGCAAAGATAAGAATAGAAGAAAACCATGGTATAGTTAACAATTCAAATAAATCCCTCTGAGCCTGGGGCCTTTTAAACATATGTGATTTTGCTGTTGACTTGCACAGTCAGGTGTCTCCACTTTCTGCTTCCTGTTAACTGCATTCTGCTTGTTTTTGAGAATTTCCCAAGTTTCTTTCCTTGCCTTATTCATATTTCTAAAAACCCGATTATCATTTCAGTTATACCCGAAAGCAACTGATTGTGTTCTCCCTAAAGCATAGCTGGAAAAGGGAGGTGGGCAGGTTTGGCTCCCTCCCTGTCTTTCCTTCCTCAGATACATTTATCCCAATGGAATCACATTAAAGTGAACACCAGAGGCATTCTTGAGGGGGGCAGGGCAGAGAAAAACTTGCACTTTAAAGGGTTTGTGTAGAAATTGGAAGGGAAAAATGCCTTGAGCAGGGGACGGTTGTATAGGGAGGAGGTTTCTGGTGCAGACTATCTGTAATTCTCAGCTAAGGAGTTCTCATTATTTTCCCCATCTTCTCACACCCCACTGCTTCCTCAGTGGGCAATCCACTGCCCTGCCCACTTAGCAGAAAAGGAATCTATAACTGGGGGAACTCTGGTGAAGTAAAAGCCCCAATAAATTATGATACATCATATAATGGAATACTAAGCTGATATTAAATGAATAAGGTAGGTCCATATGTGCCCATGTAAAAAATTTCCAGAAATTACTGCAAAAAAAGTGAAAGGAGGAAAAGGCTTATATCTTTAACTTTTTCATGATACAACTGATATTTTAAAACTCTGAAGACTATAAATAGTATGTGAAGGCAAAGACATTCAAAAGAATGAAGATAAGGCCAGCAGGATACACACTATGAATGTTGGCTCCCTTTGGTAAGGGAAGTTGACAAGTGTTAATAGGGCCTTTCATCTCTCATTTCACATACTTTGGAAGTTTTTAACAATGAATGAGGGTTGTTTTTGTAATGTACATAAGAAGGAAAAAAATTAAGGTAATTGCAGGACTAGAGATGAGATCAGTGTGACCCACATAAGCCTTGCCCTTGAACTCTGTATTCTTCTCATCCACCAATACAAATTCAAAATAGCTCAGACTATAGAAAGTCAAGTCTGTTCCTCGATGAGTCCAAACTCTCACACGTGCTTTCCTTTCAGCCCAGAATACCCTTCTTTTCCTCCTTCCCCACGGTTAATTTCTTCTTTTCCTGCTATTTGTGCCTAGAGGACATTTCCTCCAGAAAGGTACCCCCACATGCCATTCTGCACCATCTTCCTCCATTCTTCTACTCATCCTCCCTGGAAGGAAGGACTGAATCAAGGACCAGGCAAGCAGGTTGTCAGTTGGCCCAGTTCAATGTCCACCCAGTGAAAAGGAGATAAAGGAACTATCAGAGAATAGTTACACTTCTAAGGTAAGTTGTCCCCAAATGCCTGGTCTTAACAGATACATACCAAGCTCCAAGAGAACCTGGACTTTCTCCATCACAGCACCTATCATTCAGCATTGCAATCATCTGCTTGCTTGTCTATATTCCTCACAAAAATATAAATGCTATGGGACCATAAGGAAAGACTGCTTGTCCATCTTATTCGCCACTATAACTGAAGAACTAGAACAGTAGATGCAAAATATTTGTCTTAGCTGGAGTTGCTGTAACAAAATACCATAAATGGGGTAGCTTAAACAACAATCATAGTTTTCACAGTTCTAGAGGTTGGAAGCCTGAGATCAGGATGCCAGTAGTGTCAGGTTCTTGGTGAGGGCCCTCTTCCTAGTGGCAGATGGCTGACTCCTTGTATCCTCCGGAAGTGGAAAGGAAGCAGGCTCAGTCTCTGGTCTCTGTTCATAATGGCACTAATCCCATCCATGAGGGCACTAATGGCACTAATCCCATTCAGGACTCCACCCTCATGACCTAATCACTTCCCAAAGACCCCACCTCCTAATATCATCACCCTGGGATTTGTATTTTATTTTATTTTTTAAATATTTTTAAGGTTTTTTTATTTTATTTATTTGACACACACAGAGAGAGAGATCACAAGTAGGCAGAGAGGCAGGCAGAGG
>PISX010019972.1:13845-37012 GCA_004024625.1 Mellivora capensis
CAAGTAGGCAGAGAGGCAGGCAGAGAGAGAGGAGGAAGCAGGCTCCCTGCGGAGCAGAGAGCCCGATGCGGGGCTGGATCCCAGGACTTGGGGACCATGACCTGAGCTGAAGGCAGAGGCTTTAACCCACTGAGCCACCCAGGCGCCCCCGGGATTCGTATTTTAACATATGAATTTGAGGTGTCAAAATATTTGGTCCATAGCAAGATTTATGCATGGAACAGATGTCTACATCATGAAGGTCAGTGACTTACTTAAAAGAAGTGAGTTTGCTCCATCAGAGACTCTTAATCTCACAAAACAAACTGAGGGTTGCTGGGGGGAGGGTGGTGTGGAGAGGATGGCGGGGTTATGGACCGTGGGGAGGGTATGTGCTATGGTGAGTGCTGTGAAATGTGTAAGCCTGGCAATTCACAGACCTGTACCCCTGGGGCAAATAATACATTATATGTTAATAAAAATAATTAATTAAAAAAGGAAGTGAGTTTGCAGATAGAAAAATATTGTATCCTTTACTCTAGGAATTCAGATTCTCCAGTCATAGGACTGAGAGAACCAAAAGGAACAAAGGACTGGTAACCAAGCATAGCTTCGAGTCAGAAAAATTAAAAGTGGTCTCTCCCTGATTAGACAGTTGCCTTGACATAGGGCAGGGCTTCTCAACCGCAGTAGTATATAGACAACTTGGTTTGAATAATTCTGACTTGTAGGGAGCTGTCATGTGTGTTGTCAGATGTTTGGCAGCCTCAACCCACGAGATGCCATTGACACGACTCCCCGGGTTGTAACAACCACTCTTGCCAAATGCTGCCTAGAATGTAAAATCAATGAATAGGGTTTTCACATATATAATCAAGCAGTGCTATACAAGAGAGATGACACTTGCATGCTCGTATGCAGTCCCTTTTGGACATATGATTTGATTCTTACAAGCAGAAGGGCTCCAAATGAGTGATTATGATTACTGGGTCAGTAGGGTTTTAGACCAATAGTCTTACCTTAACTAAATGACACAAGGGTTAATGTATGGTCAACCTTGACTAAGCATTCCCAAGTTTGAAACTCAGTTCCAATTATTCTCAAGTGATTTTGAAGGTTCATGGCACGTAGTCATTTGTCAGTGTGCTGGGGCATGAAATTGTACCATGTATTCTCTGTGGCTGGTGTGTGGAGGTGAGTCACTTAGCTAGTGAGGGAACCTAGCTGATCATCCACCATAGACCTCATTTTCTTTTGCTTTAGGTGTCCGCGCCATAACCTGGCTTTGTTGATCTCTATTGGAAATGGAAGACATAGTGATTTTTAAACATTGGGTGGGGTGGGGGAGGGAACTTTCTTGTAAAAAGTCTGTACAAAGAATGCCAATTTGCGATAATGCTGATGAACGTGAAAAAAATCTAAGAGTATGGTGGTTTATATTATTGGTAGAATTTAAGAGCTTTATGAATTATTTTAGACTTGTATTTATAGGATTGTTATAGGCCCAAAGGGCTCCCTTACAATTTTTAGTCATACTTCGCTATATTTCATAAGGATATTATATGCTATATTGTTATTCATAAATTTGGAAATCTGCAAAGATCTTAAGACATAACACTCAAGAATTTCAAGGAACTCTGAAAATTTAGAGGTCTCAGATGTGCCCCTTCCTCTCTATACCCAAAATCAAATTGCTATCAGCTGGATGACTGCTTATCTCTGTAATGACATCGAGTCCTCTTCCCATGTTAGTGAGCAAATATATTCCTTATGTGATATTCAGATTATGTAACTCCCCTATTTTCAAGCCCTTAGTATACCACCCAATAGCGTGTCAAACCCAAACAATAATCTTGTGTACGGGTGAACTTTTAGGCTCTTCACCAAAAAGCTACACTCTACGTCTTAACATCTCTTACTTTGCTCAATATTCTCACTCAATTCTTCAGCGTGGACTCCTTTACCTAAACCTAGTTTCCTTCCTGGTACCTCTACATTGTCCATCAGGCCAGAAGTCCAATGAAAGAGCCCTTTTTACTTCCTTTCTGCCACGTCATGTTATTTCTTGCCTTACACATTCTACTAAAGATTCACTACCATGAAAATGCCATGTGGTATAAATGAAAAGAATATAACTTGCGGAATCAGACGGACTTAGATTTGAATCCATCTCTGCAATTTACCAGTGTGTGGGATTGAGCAAATTACTTTATTCATCTCTGTAATCCTCAACAGATTTTTTGTGATAATTAAGAGAATTATATTTATCCCTTGCCTACAAACACACACACACACACACACACACACACACGTACCTCAAATTGGCCTCAAATTGGCTGCACTTCTCATTTTCCCTACCATCCTTATTTTAGCCAGTGGTGCCCAGTATTTCATTCCAGAAACCTCCATCATAAAGTCATAGCAGTTTTATGACCTGTTGTCTCTCATCCACATTATTACCATTCTTCCTTCATGTCTTGCCTGTACCACAGTAGCCTTCTAACCGGTCTTCCTCCTTTCATCCCCCACACTCTCCATCAATTCCCCTCATAGCTCCCAAGATGATCCTTAAAAAAAAAAAGATTAATTAGATTATGTCATTATCTATTTAAAACCTTTCAGTGGCTTCTAGTTGAATTAAGATACAAACCACATTTTGTATTATGACCTTCAAGATCCTATTTAATTTAGCCCCAGACTACCTCTCTGACCTTATTTCCTGTCACTTCTCTATATTTCACACCACTAACTCTCCATTCCTGGATGATAACTGGTCTCCTGCCTCCACTCTTGCCCACTTTAATACATTCTTCACACTGCAGCCAGAGTAACCTTGAAATGCATAAAAAATAATGAAGATATTTCTATGCCTACCAATTCTACCTCTAAAACATACCTTGAGTTTATCCACTTCTTTTCATTTGCATCCTGATCCAAGCCATTATCATCTTTCATAGGAATTTCTACAATAGATTCCTAACAGGTCTTCCTGCTGCTTGACTTGACCTCTACAAATCACCCTCCACACAGCAACTAGGGTGATTTTTTTTTTAACGTTCAATACAATTATCTCTCTCTCCTACTTAGGATCCTTCAATATCTTCCCATTGACTTAAAATAATCAGTATAGTTGAATGGTTAACAAACTGGTCTCTGGAGAAAAACTCGGATTTTAATCCCAGCTCCATTACTTAGTAGCTATAGAACATTGGAAAAGCAACCCGAAACTCCATTTACTCACCTACAAAGGAGAACAATCACAACAACCTACCTCATAAGGTTATTATGAATCTTATACATAATGCACATTCAAGAAATGTGATTTGTGTTTATTGGGGTCAAATAAATAAAAATCTTTAAATAGGTCTTACAGAGCTTTGAAAAATCTCACTCCTATTTATCTTTCTAGCTTCTTGTTTTGCCATTTGCTCACCGTGCTCTAAAACTCTGGCTGTCGTTCAGGCTCTCAGAGTAGGCCAGTAGTTCTCACACTTTAGCTTGGATCAGAATCCTCTGGAGGGCTTATTAAAACACAGATGGCTAGGCTCCAACCCCATAGTTTCCGTTGATTCAGTAGGTCTAAGGTAGGGCCTGAGAACTGGCATCTCTAACAAGTTCCCAGATGATGCTGATGCTGCTGGTCTGGGGACTACGCTTTGGGAACTATTGCAATGGCTTTTCTTATTGCCTCAGAGCCTTCAAACACACACAAACTGTTAGTCATACATCAAGTTTAGACTTTTAAAGTTGCCCCTGGGGCACCTGGGTGGCTCAGTGGGTTAAAGCCTCTGCCTTTGGCTCAGGTCATGATCTCAGGGTCCTGGGATTGGGCCCCGCATCGGGCTCTCTACTCAGTGGGGAGCCTGCTTCCTCCTCTCTCTCTGCCTGCCTCTCTGCCTACTTGTGATCTCTCTCTGTCAAAATAAATAAATAAAAGTTTTTTAAAAAGTTGTCCCTATGAAAGCTTTCCTTTGACATTCCAGACTAGGCTAAATACTCTTGATATGTTTTTCAAAGCATGCATAATATTTGCAATTAGTTATTTGTTTAATTATTTTTTGATGTATGAAAACATATGTCAGACTGTCTCATGAAGACAAGGACTCTATATGTTGTCTTCAAGTGTATACCTCCAGAGCCCGGGTGCATTGCTTGGCACTCAAAAATCTTTGTTGAATGAGTTCTTAATAAACAATGTGATTTATATTAAAAAAAACAATGGTTAAATTTCAGTCAATGATGCTATTACTCTTCACAAATACCCAGCTCTCTTATTTTCCCCCTGAGGTGAGCACAGTTTATCTCTAGTTTCTGTAATCACTACTTTATTGGCTCTAGATTCTTCAGATTCTTTCCTCATTCCATGTCCCCACCTGTGCCCCAACCAAATACAGCCCTTTCAGTTTGAGCTGTACCTTAAACCACCTGAAGAGCTTTTTAAGGGACCACAGGCAGGTCCCACCTCTAACTACATCAGCATTTCCACATTTTAAAATGGTATTTCTCTATATTTGAAAAAACATCCACAATAAGAGTTGAAAAACACTACACAAGAATGAGTCTATCTCTAGAGGTAAGAGTAGTTGTGTACATGTTGATGGTTCTACAATAATACTAGCCCATGGCTGGCATTCATCTGATATAGTCTGAGAAGATAAGCATTTATTTTGCTGCCTTTATTACATTATAAGCGCCTAGATCTGTGTTTCTCAGACTATGATCTATAAAGCTCTGCGTCAATCTGGCCTGGTGTTCTGGTCAAAAATACATGTTCCTTGGAGCTAGGGGAAAGATGGCAGAGTAGGAGGATCCTAGGTTCACCTCATCCCAAGGGTACATCTAGATAGCACCCACATCAGTATGAATAACCTAGGAAAAAACTTAAAGACAGGCAGAACAGATTCTCCACAGCTAAATGTAAAGAAGAAGCCACATGGAAGAGTGTAGGAAAGGCAAAGACATGGCCAAGAGCCAAATGAACTCATGGGACAGTTCATGGGAGGGAGGGACACCACAGACATGGAGGGGGAGAGGAGCAGAGCCCACACCAGGAGCACCAAGCATGAGAGATCCACATTGAGAAGACTGATCCCCGTAACATTTGGCTTTGAAAACCAGAGGGGCTTAATTTCTGGAGTTCTTACAATCAGGGGCCTTAACACCTGGAAAATTAAAAATCAGTGAGCTCAGCATTGGGAGAGCCAGAGGGTGATGGGAAACTGAGTCTTCACCCTTGAAGAGTCAGCACAACAAACAGCCCCACTGAGAGACAGCATGCAAGAAACAGTTTGAAAGATGCCTGGGTGTATGGGAATAATTTGTTTGCTAATCTCAGGGTCTGTGTTGGAGGGACAGGGATCTTTGAGAGACTTCTCCAAGAACAAAGGAGCTGGTGGACATCATTTCCTCCAGCCCACAGCCTAGATACACCAACCCCTGTGGGAACCAATGCAGCATGAACACCCCCCACATAGCTTGTTAATAGTAGGCCCTCAGGTCTCCCCACCAGAGATTTTAATTCAATAGTTTTAGAGTAGAGCTCAGGTGTCTCAATCTTAATAAGTCCTTTCACATGACTGTGGTGTAGGTGGTGGAGGAAACACACATTGACAAATAATATCAACATCTGGGCTATCTCATATGAAGTCAAGGGATGTCTAGTTTGCAAAAGAGGAAATGTATTGAGAGTGGGGATTAGGTGTGGGGTGGGCACTGGAGAAATGGCCCTGGGAGTAAAAAAGAACTCAATAGGTCAAAGTCTCTAGGAGGTTGATTTTTTTTAAGATTTTAAAATTTATTTATTTGACAGACAGAGATCACAAGTAGGCAGGGGGCGGGGGGGAAGCAGGCTCCCCCGCCGAGCAGAGAGCCTGATGTGGGGCTTGGTCCCCAGACCCTGAGATCATGACCTGAGTCGAAGGCAGAGGCTTTAACCCACTGAGCTACCCAGGCGCCCTAGGAGGTTGATTTTAAGGAAGAATTTTTTTTTAAAGATTTTATTTATTTATTTGACACACACAGAGAGAAATCACAAGTAGGCAGAGAGAAAGGGAGGCAGGCTCTCCACTGAGCAGAGAGCCCAATGCGGGACTTGATCCCAAGACCCTGAGATCATGACCTGAGCTGAAGGCAGAGGCTTAACCCACTGAGCCACCCAGGCACCCTTTAAGGAAGAATTTTAAAGGTTGAATTTAAGGAGGAACTTAAAAACCAAAACTTTTCAAAAGAATTGGCTACCTGAGGAATTTGTGAGTTTTTCTAACTGGAGATGTTGTAGTAGAGGTGACAGATGCATTTTCTGGGCTATTGAAAATCATTATTTCTCAATATAGATAATGATCCACTTGGACTGTAATAATCTAAGGGTCAATTTCATTACTGTAGATTGTGCTCTGTCCAAAGCTTACTGAATTAAAATATCTGGGGATTAAGCCTTGGTATGTGCATTTTTAAGAAGATACACAAATAATTCTGATATAGTTGGACCATGGGTTCATGCTTCAAGAAAAATTGGTAAGAGGGTTAAATGCATATGCTTTGCATGAAATGGAATTTAGTTTAAATTTGCAGACACAGATCTTTTCTAATCCACTGGGAGTAAATTCAATAGGAGGTGAACAAGAGATTGGGGAAGATAAGAGCACTCTTAGCGCATCCTAGATCGGTATTTCTCTCATATATTTGGCAATGACAGTCTAGAAGTGGTTACTAAGCATTTGTATTTTTTAATCTTCCCAGAGGATTCCAATGCACTGCAAATATTGAAAAAAAAAACACTGTGTGCATGAATATATCTATCACTAGAATTAAAAGTCATTAATTAAGGATCACCTGTATCAGAATCATCTTGGGAAGATTATTGGAAATGCACATTGCAGGACTAGATTCCTGGGAGAGAGGACCCCAGAGTTTCCATTTTAAACAAGCTCCTCAAGTTATATTTATAAAGGCTAAAATGTAAGAAACACAGTTTAATGCATAATTGTATGTCTTCAGCTTCTTTTGTGTCTCTTCTCAGGGTTTAATTGTCTTTGGTGCTACAAAGTGAATTCAGTAAAGTTCATTGACAAATTACTGGTATGGCTGATATCGTCAAATTGTATATTTTACCAAACATAATTATTAAATGAGATTTTCATTTGCTTCTGTTTATAGTCAATAAAAGGCTTTTAAGGAATTCATTCAAGAGGACTAAAATAAAATAAAACTGGTAGTTTTTCTTCTTTAAGATAATGAAAGCACCTTTAAAAGTGTGGGTTTAGTGGTTGGGGGGTGTGGATACATTTAGTTTTCCAAATTCTTAACTCATCTAGTTGAAAACAATTCCTAGAAATAAGTTTGTGTTAAGGAGGTAGGGATAAAGCCCACTGTGACATTTAAATCATAAAACAAATGTCAACTTTAGCAAACTTATCTGGATGTTACTAAACACATGGGTATCTTGCATCTGATTTTTTTTCCATACAGATGTTTTATCAATATATTCACCTAGTCATCATAAAGTACTAGATGCAAGATTGCTATCATGTCCTAGTTATTTAACTGAAGCACTTTAAAAATAGATATATTTTCCCATAGAATACTATAAATAGTCCAAAATCATTTCTAAAGGAAAAGATTATCTGAAGACTTTGGGAATATCATTATCATAATTATTTTCTGTTATTGTTTATAATTATAGTCTCTTAAGCTGTTTCTAATATGTTTCTATGGATTTTCAGCACATTTAAAATACAAATGAGCTTTCCCAAGAAAATGCTTACTCTTGCAATCATAACTTCAAATTTACATGTTCAAAGATGCATCCAACAATCTTACTGCCAATCCGTCCTTGCTCTTGCCTAAACCTTGGAAGGACAGACTTGGGAGACTCAGGATCAATGAACTGTCTTAGGCCTTTCCCTTACTCTATCTGCTTCTTTCTGATGCCATAGGGCAGATGGCTAGCCCAAGGGAATCATCTCTGTCGGAAGCCTGAGGTCTTGATCTCCTCAAATACATCATGCAATGCCTGCTGAGTTACATATCTGTCCCTGTGTGTCTCTGTGTGTGATCATGTTAAGCTTTGAGCAGACAGTTTTCTCCCCTGTATAATGGGGATAATAACAGTACTTATCCCATAGAGTTGTGAAGATTAAAAGGGTTAATACATGTACCAGGTACTTGGGAAAAGTTGCATAAATGCTAGGTAGTACTGCCCATAAATGAAGATGATGAATAATCATCCACTGGTTAGCGGATAAAGAGGAAATTTGCTTCTTTATTAAAATAACATTACCTGTCAATATTGGAAGAAAGAAAGTTACAAATTTTGACTAGGAAGAGAAAGTTACAAATTTTGACTAGAAAGAGGTAGTTAATACTTCACACTCCTAGACAAACACTGGATTTCTAAAGCTTAAAGTATGTTCCCAGGCATATATTGTTCCTTACTTTAAGCGCATATCATCAGCTCTTCTCTTAAATGGCCTTTTAAAAAATATTATTAGTATATTATTTTTTAAATTTTTTTTTCTTTTCAGCATAACAGAATTCATAGTTTTACACCAGAACCTACAGCTATACGGCCAATTAATCTTTGATAAAACAGGAAAGAATATCCAATAGGAAAAAGACAGCCTCTTCAACAAATGGTGCTGAGAAAACTGGACAACAACATACAAAAGAATAAAACTGGACCAATTTCTTATACTGTTCACAAAAATAAATTCAAAATGGATGAAAGAGCCAAATGTGAGATAGGAAACCATAAAAATTCTAGAAAAGAACATAGCCAGTAACTTCTTTAACATTGGCCATAGCAACTTCTTTCTAGGTATGTCTTCCAAGTCTAGGGAAACAAAAGCAAAAATAAACTATAGGGCCTTCATCAAAATAAAATCTTCTGCATGGCAAAGGAAATGATAAAAAAACCTGAAAACCATCCTATGGAATGGGAGGAGATATTTGCAAATGATGTAACCATTAAGAGATTTGTATCCAAAATATATAAGGAACTTATTATATTCAACCCGCCAAAACTGAATAATCCAATTTAGAAATGGGCAGAAGACATAGATATTTTTCCAAAGAAGACCTTCAGATGGCCAAAAGGCACACAAAAAGATGCTCAATATCACTCATCATCAGGAAAATGTAAACCAAAACCACAATGAGATATCACCTCACACCTGTCAGAATGGTTAAAATAAAAAACTTAAGAAATAACAAGGGTTGGCGAGTCAAAAACTTAATAACAAGGGTTGGCGAGAATGTGGAGAAAAACAATCCCTCTTGCACTGTTGGTGGGAATGTAAACTGGTACAGCTACTCTGGAAAACAGTATGAGATGGAAAACAGTTTGAGATGGAAAACAGTATGAGATGGAAAACAGTTTGAGATTCCTCAAAAAGTTAAAACTACACTATGATCCAGTAAGTACACTACTAGGTATTTACCTAAACCATACAAAAATACTTGGGGCGCCTGGGTGGCTCAGTGGGTTAAAGCCTCTGCCTTCAGCTTGGGTTGTGATCCCAGGGTCCTGGGATTGAGCCCTGCATCGGGCTCTCTGCTCAGCGGGGAGGCTGCTTCCCCCTCTCTCTCTGCCTGCCTCTCTGCCTACTTGTGATCTCTGTCAAATAAATAAATAAAATCTTTTTAAAAAACATACAAAAATACTAATTCAAAGGGACACATGCACCCCAATGTTTATAGCAGCATTATCTACAACAACCAAATTATGGAATCAGCCCAAGTATCTATAGACTGATGAATGGATAAAGAAGATGTGGTATATATACACAATGGAATATCACTCAGCCATCAAAAAGAATGAAATCTTGCCATTTACAGTGATGTGGGTGGAGCTATAGAGTACATTGCTAAGTTAAATAAGTCAGTCAGAGAAAGACAAATACCATATAATTTTACTCATGTGTAGAATTTAAGGAACAACAACAACAACAAAAGCAAAGGGACAAAAAAGAGAGAGAGGCAAACCAAGAAACAGACTCTTAACTCTAGAGAACACACTGATGGTTCCCAGAGGGAGGTGGGTTGGGGGGCCTGGGGGGGTGGTGGTGGACGAAACAGGGGGTGGGGATTAAGGAGGGCATTTGTCTGATGAGTACAGGGTGATGCAGGGAAGTGTTGAATCACTATATTGTACATCTGAAACTAATATTACACTGTATGTTAACTGGGATTTAAATAAAATCTTTTAAAAATAAAAAATACACAGCTTTTTTCAAATTTGCTAAATAATGACTACAAGGTCTCCCTCCCTTCCCCAGGAAGAACACTGGCAACCAGACAAATGAACAGGCTTTTTATCACTAATGAAGCATATTGGATTCCTCTCTTTGGGAAATCTTGCAGTGTGTTTTTGGTTTTCCTCCATGTGAGGGAATATTATTTCGTAAGAAGTCTTTGAATCATCATCCTTAAATTAATCTGATTGCTCTTAGGTATTCATGGGGCCTTTTCAAGTCTAGATAGGCATCTGAATGCTCAACTCCTTTTGAGTGATTGAATCACATTAAGGTCTCTGTGGGCAGTGAATGGTAAAGAAACAGGCGCCAAAATTTCCAATATCCTCTTGTATTTAAATAATTCAAGAAGAACAGTTAAACCATATGCTCCTGGTGACTTAGTAACCCTAAATTATGTTCCTGGAAATACTTTGGACAGTGAGCACAGCTTGTCTACAACAGATCTTGAGATTTGGAGCTTGTGAAATATTTTCTGCTTCTCATCATCATTTTTTTAATTCAAAAATTTGTCATTTCACAATGATAGAAGCTGAAGGTCAAAGAAACTATGAATGGTTTATTATGACAATGAAAGAATTAGTATTATTACTAGAGATTATACTGAACATGGTACCCAATGTTCCAGCTGCTCTTGAGGCATAACAAATCATCCCAAAATTTACTGGTTTCAAACAACAAAAAAATATTTCATTATTTCTCCTGGCTTCTGTGAGCCAAAAAATTCAGGAAGAATTCAGCTGAGTGGTTTGGGCTCAGAGTCTCACATGTAATTGGGGTCAGATGGTGACTGGGGCTGGAATTTTAGGGGAGTGAAAGTGCCAGGCATTCTTTGCCTTTTATGTAGTCTCAGGGCCTCTCCACGTGGCCTCTCCATATGGGCTAGTTTGAGCCATGCTCATGGCACTGCATGGAGCCCTCAAGACCGTTGGGCTGCTTACATGACAGCTCGGGGCTCCAAGCAAGTATCCAAAAGAATCAGGCAGACACCATATCATTGGTGTGACCTAGCTTCAGAAGTCAAATTGCATTACTTCTGCATGCAGAGTACTATAAAGTTATAAGCCCACCCAGATTTAAGGAGACGCAATGCAGATCCCACTTCTCCAAAGGGAAAATGTCAACATTACTTTGTAAGAAGAACATGTGGGATGGGAAATACTGTTGTAGTTTCTTTGGAAAATACAATCTGTCAGACTTGGCATTTGTGCTTCTGTATATGTTGTTGATTTAGGCATCATACTGAACAAAATGTGTTTTTTTTTTAAATGTTGGGATCAGTAGTTTGTTTTCATAGAAAAGACATCATTAAGTGGGTCCATAGAGAAACCTGTTTAGACTAAGGAGATACAGTAAAACAACCAACATGCACAATTCTCCCAATGTATTTGGCTGCGAAGCCTTATCAATAGCACTTCTATCAACATTTTCCAAAACAGCATTCTATTTCCATTGGGGATTTCTGCTACAAACCATAATTTTTTGTAAAGATTTATAATTTTTAAAATGACAAATCAGCAATTTTCATAGTATCAATACACCTGCTTGAACACCTCCTGTCAAAAATTCTGACAAGAAATGCTATTTCTCTGTGCTAACATTATGCGGAGATAGGCTGCTTCATTTGTTGAGATTTATTGTTATGTGCTGTATCCTCCATTGAGAAAAAACTTTCTCATTGAATTCCATAGCTTTAGTGTTAAACTTGGTGTAGCACATGCTATCAATCGGCATTTCCAGTGAAGGAAAATAAGTGAAGATTCATTGCTCAACATCTCACAAGGCATTACCTTCCTGTGTAC
Source organism: Mellivora capensis (assembly GCA_004024625.1). Taxonomy (NCBI): domain Eukaryota; kingdom Metazoa; phylum Chordata; class Mammalia; order Carnivora; family Mustelidae; genus Mellivora; species Mellivora capensis. The sequence continues at coordinate 25,877 of PISX010019972.1, forward strand.
CTAATTCATTCTACTTCGCTCCATTTCATAAATTATGGGCATATCCTCCATCATCCCAAATCCTGGAAATTATGGTTTTATAATAACTTAATCACAGAGTATAGATCACCAGAGTTAAAAGATAGTAAGTGAATATCTCATTTAGTATTCTAGGCCAAGTTTGGCTAGAGAAGAATTTCAAATGTTTTAATTGATATCCGCAATGTATTTTTGTTCGATTAGAGTTCTAAATGAGAGCCAAGAGCAATGGTGACCTTTAAATATCCTATTCATTTTAAGACTGCAGTAGATGATTTTAAACCAATTAATTATAAGCATTATAAGTAAATGAGTTATTAGCATTCATGAATTCTATAACAGCCAATTTGTTCCTGTTCCCAAATCCTTGAAGTGCCTATTTTATAATTTCTTGGAGATGTAACCATAGGAACTAAGTGGTTGCCAACATAAACCTTAGTAATTAATGAGGGTAAGTTTTCACCTTTTGAATCATTTTGAAATGTATACAGAACCCAGGTAATGTACCTCAAGGACTACAGTTTTCTTCAAAGAGAAAAAGTTGTCTTACAGCCCTCCCCTCCCTAGGGTTCATTTATTCAAGAAGCATTTAGAGAATCTTGCTTTATACCAGGTACTATGTCAGCCACCTTGATGGATAAAATAAGAATAAAACACTGTCATTACCATCGAGAAGCTTAAAGTACAGGAGGAGAGGTACAACATTTACCCACATTAGTGTGTTATCTACTAGAATGTCTGAAGTGTCATAAGAAAGGAATAAACCAAGTTGTTTCCTTGTAAAATAATTTTCTGCACAACCTCCTTTTTGCCTACCACCTCTTCCTTCATAAAAGTCTATGAAAACTGCAAATAAAACACCTTTGATCATAGTCCTGGGGAAATGGGTAAATCTACAAAATGGATTAAGTCTTTGATCAAGAAAGCTTACCATTTCTCCCTTCCATTTGCAGATGGTCTAAGAGACATCCATTCTGCCTATCCCCCTTTCTCTCTTCCACAAAACCAAACCATCTTCCTTCCTTGAAATAGCTATATCTAATCTTTATTTGTATCTGTATCTATCTATCTCCATACCTCAACGGAGGAGTATGGTATAGACTTACATGTTGAATAGAAGTAAAGAAGGCAAGTAGAAGAGGGAGAAAAAGGAGAGGAATAAGTCTAGTGTCTTTACAGAGTCAGGAAACTGAATGGATATCCATCAGAAGAACCTGAGAATCTTTCTCACTAAGCACTATTATTACTTAAAAGACATGACTCCATAATCTCCATGATTTAACTGAGTCAATCACAGCACCAGTTTGGTGGTCAATATTATGATTTTAATTACATTAACAATACTTGTCCAGATAAAGGACTAGTTATCCAAAACACTGAGATTCAATCATGCTGCCGTATTTCTGCCATAAAAGCACAGCTTGGACGCTTCTCTAAGTCTCTAAATCTTGGCAGTGAACTGCAGAAATTCTAGAGGCCAAAGTCAACACATTGGCATAATAGACTTTGTTAGTTCTTCCATGATATTGGCAGGGGGTGGGGGGGGAGTTCATTCACATTTTGGACCTTATTTTTTCTGTAATTGAATGTATATATTTTGAATCCATTTTTGCCTTGACTTTCATTATAAGAGATACACTCTTTGAAAAAGATAAAATGAAACCAAATAAAATACAAGGATTACAAAGCAGAATAAGAACCATATTCTAGGGGTGCCTGGGTGGCTTAGTTGGTTAAGCATCTGCCTTTGGCTCCGGTCATGATCCCAGAGTCCTGGGATCCAGCCCTGCTCTGCATTGGGCTCCCTGCTCAATGGGGAGTCTGCCTGCTGCTCCCCCTGCTTGTGTTCTCTCTCACTTTCTTTCTCTCCCTCAAATAAATAAATAAAATCTCAAAAAAATCCCAAAACTATGGCACTTAGACCTATTCATTGTAAACAAAACTTTAAAATTCCTGGAAGTATAAAACATAAACCTGCTAGTTTCACGAAATCCACTAAAAAAAAAAAATCTACCCAATTCATATCAACACACTTCGTTCCCAAGTTCTGAGGGTCAATGCATGTGGATTTTGGAGTCATGTTTCCTACCATTTAGTGGATGCTGCTAGCTTATTTCTAAATATAAACACTGGACAGAACAGAGAACAGGGAAACATGAAAGAGGCAAGAAACCAGCAGAATCAGCAATCTATAAATAAAAAGAAAAGGACAATTCTTGTAACATGTAAGTATCAAATGGGTAATGGCAGGAGGCAATGGAGTGGTGCTGGGGATTTAAAGAGACTTATGATAAAGGGAAAAATCAATTCTATAAAATATCAGCACTGTATACAATATATTCTATCGAGCTCCAAGTTTGAGATATTTTAAAGTTCTGATTTTTCTTTGTTCAAGTTCCATTTAACAGGATACCTTTTCCCTCCTAAAATACTTTTCTCATTTGCTAAACGCTATAGTCCTTTAGCCTTCTTCTCTGCAGAGACTTGTTTCATGAATCGAGGGAGGGAGATGCCTAAATATTCTTTAGTAGTTGTTTCTGCTCCCCAAACTGCATTCCTCTCTGCCATTGACTTCGATCTTGGTTCAAATAGTCCTGGAATGTTGCCCCTTCCATTGATTTAATCAATATGTAGGCTTAGTGAATTTTCTTTTCTTTCTTTTTTTAAATTTTTTGTAAAAGAGTTTGGCCTAATCTTTAGCTGAGACCTAAGGTTAGGCAGCTCTATTCCGTGCCCTGTGTATAGCACCTGTGCAGAAGTGAGATTAGCATCTTTGCAGAAGCTTTCAAACTTTTGTATGTTTCTGTTTAGGTGACAGTTTAAAGAGAAGGTGAACCCAATATGTACAGAAGGCTTTCATCTCATCCTCTAAAATGTACCAGAAAACATTTCCCCAAGGCTTGAGAATTCATTGAAGTCTACCATCTTGTCATGCAGGGAAGGACCCTGAATGACAGAGCCCAGTCCTAAGGTCTGACGTGGGCTTCAGAATGACTAATGCTCAAAGGAAACTGAAACAGTGGGCTTTCTTTGCCTCCCTCCCTCTCCATCTGGAGTTTGCAGGGGCTTCATTTTCCAAATTGTGCTAAATGCAAGCCCCAAAGAGAAGTTACGATCAAGCCTTAAGTGTGGTTTCTTCCAGCAAAAGGCTATATTCACAATTGGGCCATTTTTTAAAGATTTTATTTATTTATTTGTCAGAGAGAGTGAGCACAGGCAGAGGCAGAGGGAGAAGCAGGCTCCCTGCTGAGCAAGGAGCCTGATGTGGGGCTCGATCCCAGGACACTGGGATCATAACCTGAGCTGAAGGCAGCCGCTTAATCCACTGAGCCACCCAAGCATCCCAATCGGGCCATTTTTATTCCTCACTTGAGCACACCCTAAAGAGCCTAAAAAAACAAAACAAAACAAAACAAAACAAACCCCCCAAACAAAAAGGCACTAAGAAAATACTCAGATGAATTTTCCTGAGAAGAAAGGAGGGGTATAAAGGCTGAGAGGAGAGTCAACAAATTCTGAGCCTCAGTCGAACGCCTTGTTAATGATTAAGAATAGATTGATTTTATTGGAGAAGTGTCTGTTCATATCTTCTGCCCATTTTTTGATATGATTATCTGTTTTGTGTGTGTTGAGTTTGAGAAGTTCTTTATAGATCCTGGATATCAACCTTTTGTCTGTACTGTCATTTGCAAATATCTTCTCCCATTCCATTGAATACCCAACTTTTGTAGCAACATGGACGGGACTGGAAGAGATTATGCTGAGTGAAATAAGTCAAGCAGAGAGAGCCAATTATCATATGGTTTCACTTATTTGTGGAGCATAACAAATAACACGGAGGACATGGGGAGATGGAGAGGAGAAGGGAGTTGAGGGAAATTGGGGGGAGATGAACCATGAGAGACTATGGACTCTGAAAAACAACCTGAGGGTTTTGAAGGGGCGGGAGGTGGGAGGTTGGGGGAGCCAGGTGGTGGGTATTATGGAGGGCACGCATTGCATGGAGCACTGGGTGTGGTGTAAAACTGAATTCTGTTACGCTGAAAAGAAATGAAATAAAAAAAATAAGTAAACTGTAACAAAAATGAAAAAAAAAGAATAGATTGATTTTAATAATCTCAAATGGTTCTGCTATGTCTTTTGATTTAAATAGATTCTTTTTTAAAATTTATTTATTTATTTATTTATTTATTTATTTATTTGAGGGAGAGTGAGTGCATGAGCAGCAGGAGGGGCAGAGGGAGAAGCCGACTCCCTGCTGAGCAGGGAGCCGATTCTGGGCTTGATCCCAAGACCCCACGATTATGACTTGAGCCAAAGGCAGCCACTTAATTGACTGAGCCAGCCAGGTGCCCCTAAATAGATTCTCATATTAGTACATTTTTAGACTGGCAGAATTTCTAGAGCTGATATAAAGTTTCTGAGTAACCTATGTCAAGTTTTGCCTATTTTAACATCTTATATTAGTAAAGAAAAATGTCACAATTAATGGACAAATACAGATACATTATTATTAATTAAAGCTCATAGTTTATGCAGATCTCCTTAGTATTTACCTACTGTTTTTCTCTCGCAGGTTCCATTGGGATGCTATATTACGTTTAGTCGTCTGGTTTCTTGAGGCTCTTTCGGCTGTGGCCGTTGCTCAGGCTTTCCTTGTTAGTGAAGACTTTGACGCTTTCGAGGAATCCTAGTCACATGTTTTGTCAGTTGATGGTTTTCTGGAGTTTTCCTCATAATGAGACTGATGTTGTGGGTTCCATGAAGGAAGATCACAGGTAAACCACTCTCGTCACTTCATTTCAAGGATAACTACTGTCCACCTTTTTTTTAAAAGATTTTATTTATTTGAGGGAGAAAGCATGACAGAGCACAAGCAGGGGGAGGGGGAGAGGGGGAGGGAGAAACAGACTCCCCGCTGAGCAGAGAGCCCAGGGCCCTGAGATCATGACCTGAGCAGAAAACAGACACTTAACCCACTGAACCACCGGATGAACCTCCACATGTTTATTCGCTGATAGTATTAACCTAGATCACCTGGCTGAGGTGGTGGTGTCAGGTTTCTCCAATGTAAATTTACTATTCCCCACCCCCACTCTCTTTCCTACTCAGCTCCAAGGAACACAATCTCCACTATGCTACATCTCCTTGAAAGCAGACAGTCTACATAAATCTATCACAAGGGAGGTTTATCTATTCTCCCCCCACCTGTTGTTTTCTTCATTCAATCATGTGTGTGTGTGTGTGTGTGTGTGTGTAAAGATTTTATTTATTTATTTGACAGAAAGAGACAGCCAGAGAGGGAACACAAGCAGGGGGAGTGGGAGAGGGAGAAGCAGGCTCCCTGCTGAGCAGAGAGCCAGATGCCCGACTCTGATCTCAGAACCCTGGGATCATGACCTGAGCCGAAGGCAGCTGCTTAACGACAGAGCCACCCAGGTACCCCTCCATCATTTATTTATTAGTATGAATTCACAATTTATTTTTATAAGTTGTGTTATAATCCAATATGACCTTATTTTGTTGCCCAAATGGTTCCAGCATTGGCCGTTGGGAGCGCTCTCACTTGGCTTCTCTGTCCCTTTGATATATCCCCATTATTGTGTTTGTGTTTTGTTTCATTTGAGAACTACCTTAGTTTTCCTCACGAGAAGATGTTCTGGCACTAAAAAATGGGTATTTCCTGCCCCAGTCCTAGAATGAGTCATTTCTCCAAGAATTCTTGGTTCCTTTTACTGGAGAATGGTATTAGAAACAAAGATCTTTGTGCCAGGCATCTTCATTGTCAGTGCAGTGGCCTTTATTGTAGGCCTTCCCAGCTGAGAGAGCAAGGAAAATTGTGTATACTAACCCATGTAAATACACATTCTAGAACTATTTCTACAGAAATTTATCTTTACCTATATTAAGGCAAATATGGGTTTTTAACGGATGTCTCCAACTCTAATCCATTACTATGTGGATCCCACTAGCCCCCTACTCTTGCTTACCTGTAACCTCCCAACTCCAACAGCAAGAAACCTGGCTCCTCCCATCTGCCATCCATTTAGTGAATTGTTCATTTCCGGTATACAGGTATAGTGGTTTCAAACTGTTAACCCTCACCTCCATGGAAAATCCCTTTATCAAGCAGAGTACAGTTCCTTTCGACTTAATTCCTACAGTCTATTTATTTTCCATGTTATTTAGGTCAGCATATTATTCTCCTACCCCTTCAGTGAGGTCATTTTATGCCTTTTTAATACAGTTAAAATCTTATGTTATATTCTGTATTTCATTCTGATAACCCCTAACTTCCTAATAGACTTAACAATTTGTATGCATTAAGGTTTACTCTTCGTACTGTCAGGTCTTATGGGATTTGACAAATGCATTATGTTATGTATCCACCATTGCAGTATTATATGGAATAGTTTTGGTGCCCTAAAAAAAATTTCTTCTGCTTCATTTGCTTATTACCCACCCCCAAATCACTGGCAATCACTGATGTATTTACTGTCTATAGTTTTGCCTTTTCCAAAATGTCATATGAATGAAATTATATAATATATAGTCTTTTCAGAATGCTTTCTACCATTTAAGAATGTCTGTTTAAGATTCATCTATGGCTTGAGAGGTCATCTTTTTGTTTTTTGTGTTTTTTTGTTTTGTTTTTAGTAAATGTATCCCACCTTATAGATGTACCTTAGTTTGTTTATCCATTCCTATATTGAAGGATCTTGGTTGCTTCTTGTTTTGGATGACTATTAATAAGGCTGCTATAAACATTTGTGTACAGGTGTTGTGTGGGCATAAGTTTTCAACTCAGTTGAGTAAATATCTGGGAGTATAATTGACAGATAGCATGGTAAGATTATGTTCAGCTTTATAAGGAATTTCCAAACTGTCTTGAAAAGTAGCTGTCGCATTTTTCATTCCTACCAGCAATGAATGAATTGCTCAACATTCTTGCCAGCGATTGGTATTGTCAGGAGTTGGTGGGGGTTTTTTGTTTTTTAAGATCTTGTTTATTTATTTTGTGGGAGAGAGAGCACAAGCAGAGGGAGCGGCAGGCAGAGGGAGAGGGAGAAGCAGACTCCCTACTGAACAGAGAGCCCACCACAGGGCTTGATCCCAGGACCCTGGCCGGGATCACAACTTGAGCCAAAGGCAGGTGCTTAACTGACAGAGCCACCCAGGTGCCCTTGTTTTTGTTTTGCCATTTTAAAACATGTGTGCAATATCTCTTTAAACTTACCTCACTGAGCAAGTTGTTTTCTGTCCCTTCCTTGCAAGAAATCAAACTATATTGCTGATCTGTATGCATGCCTGAAAGGAGAAAAATAATTCGCTCAAAAATTATTTGGCAGGGACGCCTGGGTGGCTCAGTTGGTTAAGCGGCTGCCTTCGGCTCAGGTCATGATCCCAGCGTCCTGGGATCGAGTCCCACATCCGGCTCCTTGCTCCGCAGGGAGCCTGCTTCTCCCTCTGCCTCTGCCTGCCACTCTGTCTGCCTGTGCTCGCTCTCTCACACTCTCTCTCTCTCTCTGACAAATAAATACATAAAATCTTTTAAAAAAATTATTTGGCAATTTTCCTGTCAATGATAGCAATGATTTCCCAGGTAGTAGTGGGCCTTGTCCAAATGTTTTCAGAGCAGCCAATTTCTCCTTCAAGTTTTCTTCAGAGGTGCATAGGTGTTTTAAGGGAGCAAAGAGCCCCTCAATATTCTGTAAGGACCCTCTTCTACTACTGTCATGATAGGCATAGGCTGGAAAGTTGGACATAATTTTCTTTTTCTTTGAGATTCATCAATTTCCCTGCATCAACTCATCTTAGCATACAAAAAATTACCAAGTCACTTCTCAGTATCCCTTTAGCTTCTGTCCTTTAGTTCCCTCTCAGACATTGAACTGCCGTAGTAGTTGCAAATCTCGGGAAGTCTAAGTATGAAGAACGTGGAAGGCAGGGAGGTCTGCGAAATTTTCTAGATATGAGGCAGCACGTTTTGCAGGAAGAGAATATTGGTCCCAGCTCCCTACTGAATACATCAACATAAAAACGCCATCAGGAAAATTATAATCAAGTGAGAGAAGGAAGTCAAATGAACCAAGAAAAGGATAGTTGGCAGATTCGGAGAGAGACTTCCATTCAGGGCAGAATAGCATATTTCACCTTCCCTTCTCTACTTTCACCAGCTATGACCACATACTCCAAGTTCTCTTTCTACTAGCTTTCCCTCCAATCTTCTTTGCCTTCTGTAAGCTACTGATGGTGAAGTTGTCATTTTTTCTGCTCAAATACTTTCACTAGCTCTCCACTGCTTTCAGGACAAGCTTCAATCTCTGTGTTTCCCTCTGAACTCACCACAGTCTAGCTTTTAACTATTACAATCTTTATCTCCTACATCTTTCTCTCTCGTTCATTTACCATCTCAGACTCTAGACAGAATAAACAGATCACTTGAGATATACCCTGTGCTTTCCCATGTCTCTGCATAACATGTTATTCCCACTTCACATGCCTTCCATTCCCTCCTCAATATCCAAATCCTTGTTCCCAACCATCCTTCTAGGTCAAGGTCATATGGAATTTGTTCTATGAGATCTTCTTTGACTCTCCCAGGCAGAAGAAACCAATTCTTTCAAAGTATCCTCACTGTTTGGTTTTCATTATTTTTCCATAGCACTTTACTTCCTACTCTGTTAGTTTTTTAAATATAATGCTGGTTTTTCTTTATTACTTTCTGGACTTATGAAAAAAAATTTTCTCCCTTTCTCATCCCCTTGCTCCCCAGTTTCATGTGCTTATTTGCTCAGCCTGAAGGAGGAAGACAGGAAAGAGGGACAGATGACCAGCCATAGTCTAATTAGTTACCATCCTTGTGTGGTGAACATTCCCTAGGTCTCTTCTCTAGTCTGATTCAGCCAATCAACCCAAATAATTGAGATGTGGTTGATATTTTATTTTAACTCTAATATGGGGGAAAGAGTCTTGACTTTCTTTCTACTCCCCTGACTCTAGTAAGTAGAAATGACTGTTTATGTATCACTAAACAGCAGGGAAATGCAAATCAAAGCCACAATGCAATATCCTCACTGTCAGAATGGCTACAATAATAAAGACAAGAAACAACGAGTGTTGGCAAGGATATGGAGAAAAGGGAACCCTCTTGCACTGTTGGTGGGAATGTAAATTAGCACAGCCACTGTGGAAAACAGTAATACAGTTACCCCCAAAATTAAAAAATAGAACTACCATTTGGTCCAATTCTACTCCTAGGTATTGACCCAAAGAAAACAAAAACATTAATTCAAAAAGATATATGCACCACTATGTTAATTGCAGCATTATTTACAATAACAAAGATATGGAAGAAATCTGAGTGTCCACTAATAGGTGAATGGATAAAGAAGATATATATAGATATAGATACATATCTATGTATATATATATAGATATGTATAGATTTACATACATATCTATATATATATACACATACATATAAACACACACATACAATGAAATATTACTCAGCCATAAGAAAGGATGAGCTCTTGCCATTTGTGACAACATGGACAGACCTAGAGGGTATTATACTAAGTAAAATGTCAGACAGAGAAAGATAAATACCATATGATTTTGCTTACATGTAGAATCTTAAAAACAAAACAAATATATAAACAAACAAACAAAAAGCAGAATCAGACCTATAAATACAGAGAATAAACTGATGGTTGCCATAGGGGAGGAAAATGGAAAATGGATCACATGTGTGAAGGGGAGTGGGAGATACAGTCTTCAAGTTATGGAATAAATACATCATGGGAATAAAAGGTCCAGCATAGGGAATATAATCAATGATACTGTAATAGTGCTGGTGACAGATGGTAGATATACTTGTGGTGAGCAGAGCATAATGTATAGGGATTTTTTTTAGGGTTTTTAAAAAATTTTATTTTTATTTATTTTTTATTTCTTTTCAGTGTAACAGAATTCATAGTTTTTGCACCACACCCAGTGCTCCATGCAATGCATGCCCTCCATAATACCCACCACCTGGTTCCCCCAACCTCCCACCCCCCACCCCTTCAAAACCCTCAGGTTGTTTTTCAGAGTCCATAGTCTCTCATGGTTCATCTGCCCCTCCAATTTTAACTCCATTCTCCTCTCCATCTCCCCATGTCCTCCATGTTATTTGTTATGCTCCACAAATAAGTGAAACCATATGATAATTGACTCTCTGCTTGACTTATTTCACTCAGCATAATTTCTTCCAGTCCCGTCCATGTTGCTACAAAAGTTGGGTATTCATCCTTTCTGATGGAGGCATAATACTCCATAGTGTATATGGACCACATATTCCTTATCCATTCACCGTTGAAGGGCATCTTGGTTCTTTCCACAGCTTGGCAACCGTGGCCATTGCTGCTATAAACATTGGGGTACAGATGGCCCTTCTTTTCACCACATCTGTATCTTTGGGTTAAATACACAGTAGTGCAATTGCAGGGTCATAGGGAAGCTCCATTTTTAATTTCTTTTTTTTTTATTAAGGAATCTCCACACTGTTCTCCAGAGTGGCTGCACCAACTTGCATTCCCACCAGCAGTGTAAGAGGGTTCCCGTTTCTCCACATCATCTCCAACACAAGTTGTTTCTTGTCTTGCTAATTTTGGCCATTCTAACTGGTGTGAGGTGGTATCTCAATGTGGTTTTAATTTGAATCTCCCTGATGGCTAGTGATGATGAACATTTTTTCATGTATCTGATAGCCATTTGTATGTCTTCATTGGAGAAGTGTCTGTTCATATCTTCTGCCCATTTTTTGATATGATTATCTGTTTTGTGTGTGTGGAGTTTGAGAAGTTCTTTATAGATCCTGGATATCAACCTTTTGTCTGTACTGTCTTTTGCAAATATCTTCTCCCTTTCCGTGGGTTGCCTCTTTGTTTTGTTGACTGTCTCCTTTGCTGTGCAGAAGCTTTTGATCTTGATGAAGTCCCAAAAGTTCATTTTCGCTTTTGTTTCCTTTGCCTTTGGAGACATATCTTGAAAGAAGTTGCTGTGGCTGATATCGAAGAGGTTACTGCCTATGTTCTCCTCTAGGATTCTGATGGATTCCTGTCTCACGTTGAG
>PISX010019973.1:0-36911 GCA_004024625.1 Mellivora capensis
TTGGGTATTCATCCTTTCTGATGGAGGCATAATACTCCATAGTGTATATGGACCACATCTTCCTTATCCATTCGTCCGTTGAAGGGCATCTTGGTTCTTTCCACAGTTTGGCGACCATGGCCATTGCTGATATAAACATTGGGGTACAGATGGCCCTTCTTTTCACCACATCTGTATCTTTGGGGTAAATACCCAGTAGTGCAATTGCAGGGTTATAGGGAAGTTCTATTTTTAATTTCTTGAGGAATCTCCACACTGTTCTCCAAAGTAGCTGCACCAACCTGCATTCCCACCAACAGTGTAAGAGGGTTCCCCTTTCTCCACATCCTCTCCAACACACGTTGTTTCCTGTCTTGCTAATTTTGGCCATTCTAACTGGTGTAAGGTGGTATCTCAATGTGGTTTTAATTTGAATCTCCCTGATGGCTAGGGATGATGAATATTTTATCATGTGTCTGATAGCCATTTGTATGTCTTCATTGGAGAAGTGTCTGTTCATGTCTTCTGCCCATTTTTTGACATGATTATCTGTTTTGTGTGTGTTGAGTTTGAGAAGTTCTTTATAGATCCTGTATATCAGCCTTTTATCTGTACTGTCATTTGCAAATATCTTCCCCCATTCTGTGGGTTGTCTCTTTGTTTTGTTGACTGTTTCCTTTACTATGCAGAAGCTTTTGATCTTGATGAAGTCACAAAAGTTCATTTTCGCTTTTGTTTCCTTTGTCTTTGGAGACATATTGTGAAAGAAGCTGCTGTGGCTGATATCGAAGAGGTTACTGCCAATGTTCTCCTCTAGGATTCTGATGGATTCCTGTCTCACTTTGAGGTCTTTTATCCATTTCTCATTCTTTTTTAAAAATTTTTCCTCTTTCCTATTTTAAACTTTTTAAGCTATTTTATCTTATCAATACTTTTTAAAAAAATCTTTTAAAATTCTCATTGTTATACTCATAATTTTCATTGTTATAACCTTACTTTTTGTATACATATAGGTTTCTTTTTCTTTGAAAATCTGGGCTACACTTTCTTCTAACAGAACAAAATACAGGGGTGCCTGGGTGGCACAGTTGCAGAGCGTCTGCCTTCAGCTCAGGTCATGATCCCAGGGTCCTGGGATCGAACCCCACATTGGGCTCTCTGCTCAGTAGGGAGCCTGCTTCCCCTTCTCTCTCTGCCTGCCTCTCTGTCTACTTGTGATCTATCAAATAAATAAATAAAATCTTAAAAAAAGGAACAAAATATACCCTAAATCTAGTGCATGGCTTTGTTCTAGTCTCCAGCCCAATGACCTTCTTTCCTTTTCTTTTATCTTTTTTCTTTTTTAAACCAACTTCTTATCAATTCCCTTTTTAGAATTTTTTTTAAATTTTCATCTTTATATTCATATTCCACTCCTTCATTGCGTTTACCCTTCATTTTGTATATATAAAAGTTTTTCTTTCTTTAAAATTATGGAAGGCAGTCTCTTCTCACAGACAAAAATACACCCAAAATGAAGTGTGTGGCTCTGGCTCTGTTATACTCACCAGTCATATATATATATAAAATTCCCCCTCCTTCTTCTCCCCCAGTTTCAGGTCTCTTCCAATTTGGTTAGTATATATTTTTCTAGGGTTGTTGCTACCCTTTTAGTATTTTGTTCTCTCATTAATCTATTCTTATCTGGACAAAATGACAAGGCAGAAAAACTCCTCAAAAAAAAAAAAAAAAAAAAAAAAAAAAAAAGAACAAGGGGCACTACCAACAGCTAGGGACCTAATCAATACAGACATTAGTAATATGTCAGAACTAGAGTCCAGAATGATGATTATGAAGGTGCTAGCTGGTCTCGAAAAAAGCATGGAATATACTAGAGAATCCTTTTTTGGAGAAATAAAAGAACTAAAATCTAACCAAGTTGAAATAAAAAAAAACTATTAATAATGTGCAATCAAAAATGGAGGCTCTTGGGGCACATGGGTGGCTCAGTCATTAAGCCTCTGCCTTTGGCTCAGGTCATGATCCCAGGGTCCTGGGATCAAGCCCCGCATAAGGCTCTCTGCTCAGCAGGGAGCCTGTTTCCTTCTCTCTCTCTACCTACTTGTGATCTCTCTGTTAAATAAATAAATAAAATCTTTTTAAAAAAGGAGTCTCTTACTGCTAGGATAAATGAGGCAGAAGAGAGAATTAGTGATATAGGAGACCAAATGATGGAGAATAAAGAAGCTGAGAGAAAAGAGAGACAAATAACTACTGGACCATGAGGGGAGAATTTGAGAGATAAGTGGTATCAGAAGATAACACAATATTAGAGTAACTGGGATCCTAGAAGAAGAGGAAAGAGAGGGACAGAAGGTATATTGAAGCAAATTATAGCAAAGAATTTCCTTAATTTGGTGAAGGGAAGAAGTATCAAAATCCAGGAGGTACAGAGAACCCGCATCAAAATCAATACAAATAGGTCCACATCCCATCATCTAATAGTAAAACTTACAGGTCTCAGTGACAAAGAGAAAAATCCTGAAAGAAGCTCAGGACAAGAAGTCTGTAATATACAATGTTAGAAACATTAGATTGGCAGCAGACTTATCCACAGAGACCTGGCAGGCCAGAAAGGACTGGCATGATATATTCAGAGCACTAAACAAGAAACATATGCAGCCAAGAATACTGAATCCAGCTAGGCTGTCGTTGAAAATAGAAGGAGAGATAAAAAGCTTCCAGGACAAACAAAAACTAAAAGAATTTGCAAACACCACACTAGCCCTACAGAAAATATTGAAAGTGGTCCTCTAAGCTAAGAGAGAGCCTAAAAGTAACAGATCAGAAAAGAACAGAGACAACATACAGTGATAGTCACCTTACAGGCAATATAATGGCACTAAATGCATATCTTTCAATAATTACCCTGAATCTAAATGGGCTAAATGCCCTAATCAAAAGACACAGGGTTTCAGAATGGAATAAAAAACAAAAACAAAAACAAAAACAAAAACAAGACCCATCGATATGCTGTCTACAAGGAACTCATTTTAGACCCCCAAACACCTCCAGACTTAAAGTGAGAGGGTGCAAAACAACTTACAATGCTAGTGGACATCAAAGGAAAGCTGGGGTGGCAATCCTTATATCAGATAAATTCGATTTTAAGCCTAAGAGCATAATAAGAGATGAAGAAGGACACTATATTATAATTAAAGGGTCTGTGCAGCAAGAAGACCTAACAATTAGGGGCACCTGGGTGGCTCAGTGGGTTAAGACTCTGCCTTTGGCTCAGGTCATGGTCTCAGGGTCCTGGGATCAAGCCCCACATCGGGCTCTCTGCTCAGCAGAGAACATGCTTCCCTCTCTCTGTCTCTGCCTGCCTCTCTGCCTATTTGTGATCTCTCTCTGTCAGATAAATAAAAAATATTAAAAAAAGGAAGACCTAACAATTAAATATCTATGCCCCTAACATGGGAGCAGCCAATTATACAAACCAATTAAGAACAATATAAAAGAAACACATCAACAGTAATACAATAGTAGGGGACTTTAACACTCCCCTCACTGAAATGAACAGTTCATCTAAGCAAAGATCAACAAGGAAATAAAAGCTTTAAATAACACACTGGACCAGATGGACATCACAGATACATTCAGACCATTCCATCCAAAAGCAACAGAATACACATTCTTCTCTAGTGCACATGGAACATTCTCCAGAACAGATCACATCCTGGGTCACAAATGAGGTGTCCACTGGTATCAAAAGATGGGGATCATACCCTATGTATTTTCAGACCAGAATGCTTTTGAAACTAGAATTCAATCCCAAGAGGAAAGTTGGAAAGAACACAAATATATGGCGGCTAACGAGCATCCTTCTAAAGAATGAATGGCTCAACCAGGAAATTAAAGAAGAATTGAAAAAATTAATGGAAACAAATGAAAATGAAAACACAACAGTTCAAAATCTTTGGGACACAGCAAAGGCAGTCCTGAGAGGAAAGTATATGGCAATACAAGTCTTTCTCAAGAAACAAGAAAGGTGTCAAGTAACAACCTATCCCTACACCTAAAGGAGCTGGAGGAAGAACAACAAAGAAAGTCTAAATCCAGAAGGAGAAGAGAAATCATAAAGATCAGAGCAGAAATCAATGAAATAGAAACCAAAAAAACAGTAGAACAAATCAATGAGGGGCACCTGGGTGGCTCAGTCCATTAAGCAGCTGCCTTTGGCTCAGGTCGTGATCCCCCGGTCCTGGTATCAAGCACTACATCAGGATCCCTGTTCAGCAGAAAGCCTGCTTCTTGCTTTCCCTCTGCCTGCTGCTCTACCTACTTGGGCTCACTCTCTATCTCTCTGTCAAATACATAAATAAAATCTTAAAAAAAATAAGTAAATCAATAAAAGTAGGACCTCGTGCTCGCTTCGGCAGCACATATACTAAAATAAAAGTAGGACCTGTTTTTTTGAAAGAATTAATAAGATTGATATACCCCAGGCCAGACTTATCAAAAAGAAATGAGAAAGGACACAAATTAATAAAATCATGAATGAAAGAGGAGAGATCACAACCAACCTCAAAGAAATAAAAACAGTTGTAAGAACATATTATGAGCAATTATACACCAGCAAATTTGATGATCTGGCAGAAATGGGTGAATTCCTATAGACATATAAACATATAAACCAAAATGGAACCAGGAAGAAATAGAAAACCTGAACAGACCCATAACCAGCAAGGAAATTGAGGCAGTCATCAAAAATCTCCCAACATTTGGGAGGGGAATTCTACTAAACATGTAAAGAAGACATAATACCCATTCTTCTGAAGATGTTTCAAAAAGTAGAAACAGAAGGAAAACTTCCAAACTCATCTTTTGAGGCCAGCATTACTTGATCCCAAAACCAAACAAAGACTCCATCATAAAGGAGAATTATAGACCAATATCCTTGATGAACATGGATGCAAAAATTCTCACCCAAATACTAGCCAATAAGATCCAACACTATATTAAAAGGATTATTCAGCATGACCAAGTAGGCTTTTTCCTGGGCTGCAAGTTTGGTTCAACATCCTCAAATTAGTCAATATGTTACAATACATTAATAAAAGAGAGAACAAGAACCATATGATACTCTCAATAGATACTGAAAATGCATTTGACAAGGTACAGCATCCTTTGTTATTCAAACTCTTCAGAGTGTAGGGACAGAGGGTACATACCTCAGTATCATAAATGCCATCTATGAAAATCCTACAGTGAATATCATTCTCAATGGGAAAACTCTGAGAGCTTTTTCTCCAAGGTCAGGAACATGGCAGGGCTGTCCGCTCTCCCCACTGCTATTCAACATAGTTCTAGAAGTCTAGCTTCAGCAATCAGACAAAAACATTAAAAAAAAAAAAACTTAAAAAGGCATCAGAATCAGCAAAGAAGAAGTCAAACTCTCACTCTTTGCAGATGATATGATACTTAATGTGGAAAACCTAAAGGACTCCACTCCAAATCTGTTAGAACTTGTACAGGAATTCAGAAAAGTGTCAGGATATAAAATCAATGCACATAAATCAGTTGCATTTCTATACAGCAACAACAGGACAGAAAAAAGAGAAATTAAGGAGTTGATCCCATTTACAACTGTACCCCAAACCATAAGATACCAAGGAATAAATCTAACCAAAGAGGCATAAACTCTGTACTCAGAAAACTATAAAGTACTTATGAAAGAAATTGAGGAAGAAATGGAAAAACGTTCCATGCTCATGGATTGGAAAAACAAATATTGTGAAAATGTCTATGTTACCTAAAGCATTCTACACATTTAATACAATCCCTATTAAAACACCATCAATTTTTTTCAAAGAAATGGAACAAATAATCCTAAAATTTATATGGAACCAGAAAAGACCCTGAATAGCCAGAGGAATGTTGAAAAAGAAAGCCAAAGTTGGCAGCATCACAATTCCAGACTTCAAGCTCTATTACAAAGTTGTACTCATCAAGACAGTATCATACTGGCACAAAAACAGATACATAGATCAATGGAACAGAAAAAAAGAGCCCAGAAATAGACCCTCAACTCTATGGTCAACTAATCTTCAACAAAGCAGGAAACATGTTCAATGGAAAAAAGATAGTCTCTTCAATAAATGGTGTTGGGAAAATTGGACAGTCACATGCAAAAGAATGAAACTGGACCATTTCCTTACACCACACACAAAAATAAACTCAAAATGGATGAAAGACCTCAATGTGAGAAAGGAATCCATCAAAATCCTTGAGGAGAACACAGGCAGCAACCTCTTTCACCTCAGCCTCAGCAACTTCTTCCTAGAAGCAGCTCAGGACAAGAAGTCTATAACATATAATGGTAGAAATATTAGATTGGCTGCAGACTTACCCACAGAGACCAGGCAGGCAAGAAAGGACTGGCATGATATATTCCTCAAAGGCAAGGGAAGCAAGGATAAAAATGAACTATTGGGATTTCATCAAGATAAAAAACTTTTGCACAGCAAAGGAAACAGTCAACAAAACCAAAAGACAATGAACAGAATGAGAGAAGATATTTGTAAATGACATAACAGATAATGGACTAGCATCCAAAATCTATAAAGAACTTATCAAACTCAACACCCAAAGAACAAATAATCCAATCAAGAAATGGACAGAGGACATGAACAGACATTTCTGCAAAGACATTCAAATGGCCAACAGACACATGAGAAAATGTTCCACATCACTCAGCATCAGGGAAATACAAATCAAAACCACAGTGAGAAACCACCTCACACCAGTCAGAATGGCTAAAATTAACAAGTCACGAAATAACAGATGTTGGCAAGGATATGGACAAAGGGGAACCTTCCTACATGGTTGGTGGGAATGCAGGCTGGTGCAGCCTCTCTGGAAAACAGCATGGAGGTTCCTCAAAAAGTTGAAGAGCTACCCTATGACCCAGCAATCGCACTACTGGGTATTTACCCTAAAGATACAAAAGTAGTGATCCAAAGGGGCAAGTACACCCCAATGTTTATAGCAGCAATGTCCACAATAGCCAAACTATGGAAGGAACCTAGATGTCCGTCAACAAATGAATGTATAAAGAAGATCTGGTATATATACACAATGGAATACCACACAGCCATAAAAATAAAGGAAGTCTTGCCATTTGCAATGACGTGCTAAGCGAAATAAGGCAATCAGAGAAAGACAAATATCATTTACTCTCTGTGATATGAGGAATTTGAGAGACAGTGTTGGGGGTCGTGGTGGAAGGGAGGGAAAAAATTAAATAAGATGGGACTGGGGAGGGAGACAAATCAACAGAGACTCTTAAAAAAAAAAAGAGACTCAATCTCAGGAAACAAATTGAGGGTTGCTGGAGGCTGCGAGATAGGAGAGGGATGAGGTGGCTGGGTGATGGACACTGGGGAGGGTATGTGCTATGGTGAGTGCTGTGAATTATGTAAGACTGATGATTCACAGACCTGTACCCCTAAAGCAAATAGTACATTATATGTTTAAAAAAAAAGGAGAATATGGCAAAGGTGATGGGAAGTTATATTTCCATGTACATTATGTGGTTACACTACATTACATGAAATTCCAAGGATTATCTTGTAGAGGCTCTCTTTTCCTTGCTAATTTTGAAAAAGCAATGAGCTATTTTGTGAGGTCCCCTTGACAAGGAAATATAGCGACCTTCAGAGGTGGAGGGTGGCCTCAGCTGACAGACCAACAGGCTCAGAAGACTTTAATCCCACAGCCACAAGGATGTGGATTCTGCCAGCAGCCTGAGTGAGCCTAGAAGCAGATGCTCTCTGAGTCACCTCTCAGTGAGACCATACCCCTACCGACACTGGACCTCAGTGCTGTGAGGCCGGAAGCAAAGGTCTAGGGTATGCTATGCCTGGACCACTGGCCAAGGGAAACTGTGAAATAGTAATAAATGTGTGTTGTTGTAAAACACTCTTGGTTTTACTATTGTTATGTAGCAACAGATAAGTATTACAGCTCAAAAGCCAAAAAAAATCTATGTTCAAAATCTTGGCCTCACTAATGCCATGATCTTAGGCTATTTCCCTCAATTATTGAGATCAACAATATGCATTATTAATATATATTAATTAATATACAGCATATCATGAGGAATAAATAATGTATGTACAGAGAGGTACACTATTATTCAATGAATAATACTTTTCATCCCATTTCCACGGGAGTTTATATAGTTTGAAGCATACAGAGGGCTGATTCATTCTGTTTCTTTTTTTTTTTTTTTTTAAGATTTTATTTATTTGACAGACAGAGATCACAAGTAGGCAGAGAGGCAGGCAGAGAGAGGAGGAAACAAGCTCCCCGCTGCGGAGAGCCCGGCGCGGGGCTCGATCCCAGTGGGATCATGACCTGAGCCGAAGGCAGAGGCTTTAACCCACTGAGCCACCCAGATGCCCCCATTCTGTTTCATTTAGTTGAAAACATTAGCCACGAAGTTTTAAAATAAAATGTAACTTTTTTTTCACAACTGAGATAAAAGCAGCAGAGAATATATATAAAAGCCCACAGGAAAAAAAGAGAAGACCATGCAGATGCAAAACACAACATAAGAGGGAGGAGGGAACCATAGTTATCACTGAGCATGTGTCAGGGGGGAAAGCCATCTCTTCCTAGTAAAAATAAAAAGGAACAGGATGACAAACAAGGGAGGTCCTATTGGTCGGGTCAAAATGCTCACCATCTGCTTCTCTTATCAGCTGGGCTAAATGATAAAACGTAGACTAAGTGAATTATAATGTATTAAATCCACAGGCATAGTAAAATGATAAAGGTTTGTACTCTTAGAATTATGCAAGAGTTTATTATTTTCAGACCATCCAACTGATGCAGTTGAAGTGACAAAAGAGACCATATGATTTTCCAATATAATGATTATGAAAAGGTAGTTTACACATGAGCCAGATCTCCAGTTTTGCCCTGTGAACTCTAGTTCACAGGGAAACGCTGTGGACTCTAGTCAAGCAGCTGCTGCTCACCAAAAAAAAAAAAAAAAAAAAAAAAATCTATCTGGTTGAAATTAGAGAAATAAAAATCATTGAAGATCCTGTTTTAAGATGTGTATGAGAGACTGAGTGATTTAAAAAAAAATAAAAGCTAAGAAGTTCTTGAAGAGGATCGACCTTTCAACCTGGGCTCCATCAGAATCACTTAGAACCACTGAATCCTGAACTGTTCTCTGCCTCCAATAATAAATCAAATCTCTAGCAAGATAAGGATTTTCTTTTTAACCAAAACTTCACTTGAGGATGAGAATTTGCTTTCTTCAGTGAAATCGCAGCTGTCGGAAATTTTGACTATTGTTAGATATGTGATTTAAAATAAAGAGGGCTTCCAAGCTTTAAACCATGTGATTCAGCATGTTCCACAGTGCGATGGATAAGATGGAAGAATGACAGCCATCTAGGAAAAACTCTGTTGGGGATGTTTGTCTACCCCCTTTAGATGTTTAAAGAGTTTATCCAAATTTGTAAATATAATTCAAAATGTTTATAGGAGTTCAATTATTAAAGATGACACAGAAAGGGGAGCCTTGGTGGCTCAGCCGGTCAAGCATCTGTGTTCAGCTCACGTCATGATTCCAGGGTCCTGGGATCAAGTCCTACATCAGGCTAACTGCTCAGTGGAGAATCTGCTTCTCCCTCTCTTTCTGCCCCTCCCCCTGCCTATGTGCTCACTCATGCACCCTCTCTCTCTCTCTCTCTCTCTCTCAAATAAATAAATAAAATCTTTTAAAATGACATAGAAAATTAATGGTGTAAAGGAATTAAGTTTGTTAAACCTACAAATTCAAAGAACATTAATCAAAAAACAAATTAAGGGGTTTTCCCTTTTTTTACTACTTTCCTATATTTATTATAGGAATGATATAATTTATGACTTGAATTTAAGGTCAAATATGATCTTGATTTTAAATTTTAGTTAAGACCCAAGCAGTTTCCATGCAGACATGCCCCATTTCAAAAAATGAGTAAGCAAAGCTCCTTATTTAATAGGGATTGCAGGAAGAATTATATAAGAGAAAGGAGATGATAAAATAAAATGGGATAGAATTAATGGTCCTAATGAAATAAATCCATCTTCTGAAACTTATTTTTCTGTATTTTCTGAGTTTCTGGTTCTTTCAACATGGATTTGTATTCTGGATAGCAAGATAGATTCTATCAGAATGTTCCTCCATTTCTAACTTCAGGTTTAACTCACAATAACTATTTAAAATATCTTACCACATAGCCTAGTTTGTACAATAGCAACATGGCTTTCCAGTACCTCTGGGAGGATCCTGAGGGTCATAACGCTAAAGTTACATCTGTTTTCTCAGCTCTGAAATCATTCAAAGAAATATGCCACAAACAGGAAGGTGAGCTTCCTTAATGAGGAATTGGAGTAAAGAATAAAACATGAGGATCTTACAACCATACTAAATGTCAGTTAGAAAGACATCACAGAAAAATATTTTACTTCAATTGGTAATTTGCCCCTGGAAGCAATCAATCAATTGGAGAACATATTTAGTAATTATGTGATCAAGAATAATTTGCTTTTTTATATAAAAGCAGACACACACTACGACAGCAAATTCTTTAATTTTTTGTCATAATGTCTTTGCAAGAAAAAGTAAATAAGCTTCAGCTTTATTATTCAAGAGTTACAAGTGCACCAAAATTTCAAAAGTTTCCTAGAAAAGACTATTTCTTAAAGCACTTTCCTCAACATTATATTAAATAACATATTTTAAAAAATCTATAACAGGTATAGGAAAAGAGGCTCCTCATATGAGAGGCTGATCAAGCTAAGCAAATATAATTTAGTAGGCTTTATAACTGCTAATGGAAATAAGCTTTCTAAGTCTTATTCCTTTTCCATAATATAATTTCCCTTTTTAAAAAATCAAATAAGTAAACCAAGTTAAATAAGATTCTTTAAGATATTTTTTAAAGGTTACTTTAATTGCTTGATTTTGTGGATGAAATTGAGAGAAAAGTATTTTATGCATCGAAGAAGCTATTTTAAAGCCCCAAAAAGGGCATTTCCAGAATCTGTGTTATCTTGGCACTCTTTTATTTAAGGAAGCTGACGTTTGTTGAACTTGATCTGTTATTACAAGAGCAGAGATCCACTTGAAAGTGACTGTCTAGTTTCTGCATTCAGTTCACTAGCACTTAAACAAAATTAAAAGTTGTATAAGCGTAATTAAGACTACAAGAAAACTATTACTTTGCATTTGAATCTCTTAACAACCTAATAGTAATTAATACCGAAGAAACTACTAGTAGTCTTCCCTGTAGAGAAAAGCGACCCTTCTATTAAAAACAAAATGAAACAACTCTCAGGTTGTTAAATATGAAAGGGTAAAAGAATTCATTCATAACTTAAAATTGTTTTGCTGCACAAATTAGTAAGCTTACCAGATTTATCAGGATCTTTGCACTGTGCCATGATAAGGATTGTAGACACCTTAGATTTGAAGGAAGCTGCTCCGGTGGCTCAGGTTAGCAAGGTTTTTTGGAAGAAAGCTGGCCAGAGCCACCTGTAGCTCCCAGTCTCTGGTAGTGCGTGCAAGCTTTTGTGTACACGGTGTGCAAGGGCAAGGGTGAGACTCCTCACTGTCAGGCCTGTTCATAGACCCTGTGGCTTGGGTGATGTAGAGGGATCCCTGGGATCTGACAACAGGTGTTTCCTTCCTGAGTACTGGGAGGCTTAGGGGGGATTGAAGCCAGCTTCCAGAGTGGCCACTTAGCTGATAGTTTGCTGAAATGTAGCCGCTTACTTACATCTGAAAGAGTGCAAAGCCAGCCTACTGGGGCCAAGGTGCTCCTGCCATGCTCCCCATCTCCCCCTCCTTCTCACCCTGACCTGCACTTCTCTAGGAGAAGAAACCTCCCCTCTGCAGAGTTGCCCTCCTCTGCCCTCCATGGAACTCCCTGCAGAGATGACATGCTCTCTGGGCAGTGGTGCAACCTGCCAACAGCCCTGGCAAACAGCCTCGGCTGTGGTTCTCTAAAAAGCCTCCAAATTCAGAAGCCAGACTTGAAGTACAGATAAAAAAGCTAATGAAGCCGGGGTCTGAGCCTGTCTAAAGTACCACTGTGAAAATGTGTACTTTAAATGACAGGTTCTTTTCTTGTAGTATCCCTGTTTATAAAGTGTTAGAGAAAACATTTTTTTTAATGTCTGAAGTTTCCACTGTGTAAATAGTGTCTGTTGGGTGACAAATCAACAGTTTCTGTCTCTGTGGCTCTATTATGATGCTATCAGATGCTTGCCAGCGGGTGGGACCAAAAAGCCTGGCAAACTCAGGAACTCCTTGCCAAGTAATATTTGGGGGCTTGGTGGGTGAATTTATCACACAGAAGTCCTCCAGCAGTCAAAGAAAATGGTGCCTCTTACCAAGCAGAGGACTGTATATTTTTTCTTTTCTTTTCTTTTTTAAAGATTTTATTTATTTATTTGACAGATTGAGAGAGAGAGAGAGAGATCACGAGTAGGGGGAGTGGCAGAGGGAGAAGGAAAAGTAGACTCACCACTGAGTAGGGAGCCCGACGGGGGACTCAATCCCAGGACCCCGGGATCATGACCCAAGCCAAAGGCAGACATTTAACCCACTGAGCCACTCAGGTGCCCCAAAGAGGACTATATGTTTCTTATGAAGCCACTGTGCCTGGCCAGACTTGTAACTCCTGCCAAGAGTCGACCTTCTTACCTGTGTCAAGGAGACCGGACCACTGTGGTCCCCGAAACTTATGTTTTCCTTGGTGATCAGTTCACACACCCAGGTGGTTGTAACTGTTAGCTCTGAATATACTGTGGGACCTCCTGTTTTTAAAAATAAAATGAATAAATGAAGCTTCTTTACCAAAAACAAAAGATTTTGAAAGCTGGTTAAGTAAGCACTTAAGAAGAAAGTGAAATAATGCTAGATTCAGAGAGTCTAAACCGAAGACGTGGTTGGAAGGATGGAAAGCCTAGGAGAAGAGAGATCAGCGCCTCTGGAGAGGGGCAGAGGGAGACGGTATGGGCAAAAATCCGAATCCCTGTGGGGCAGGCTTTTCGGATAGGACACTTGAGAGGAGTACTTGATCAACCCGAATATCCCCTGGGGACACAGGCTGATACATGGGTGAAGCTGAGCTGGTTAGACTGGGACCTGGATTTCCTTGCATGCATCTCATGCAGCACCCAGGATTTGGGAAGCTTGCACAAACTAGGATCAAAAGCTTTGAAACCTTTCCTCGGTATCTCTGTCAATTTCCCAGGAAGTAACGCCTCCAAGGAAACAGTAAAAGTAAACAAAAACAAAGCTGATAATGGATGGGTTGTTCTATCAAAGCTAATCAACCAAACTTTTTGAAATTAAAGTACTTTTTATAGTGCTATGTTTACCCAAATTATATTATTTAGTTATCTGAGAATTATGGTATATTCCTGAAATACTTCTTTCTGTCACAACTCAGCTCCATAGACTATAAGGGTTTCCTAATCCCTCCACTGTTGTTTGTAAATCTCATAGACGGGATATTTGAGCGATCATCCTTCTTCATAAAACTAGTAAGAACTATTTTGGTCTTCATTTCTTTAGGATCATCTTCATTTCTTTAGGATCATCTTCACCACCATCCTTTACTTTGCTATCACAGTCTTATTCAGAAAAGTGTCTTTTTGTGACAAAGAAGTCTAGCAAATCATACTCATTATCAATTTACTGGGGCTAGAACAAATACATTTCATTTCCTAAATTTAGCTAATAATGTATTGGTTAAGAAAGGCTTTACATAATCATTTAAATGATTACAGATGTAGCTATACAAAATGCATTTTCTCTGCATTTTGGATTATTATGGATCACAGTCTGTGAATTAACTTCTCATTATTGCAAATGGTAACATGGTCGCGCTGCATGAGTCTAGCTCAGGAACAATCCACTGATGTGTCCTCTGGTTGCTAACTTAAGTCCACTGGCACACATCTCGTGCTCACAGCAGATTGCTACCAAAGTTTCTAACAAACGATTCACCAGTTCTGCATCATCATGCTGCAGAGCCCTGAGCAACAGCGGGCAGCCCAGCATCTGCACACTGAGTAGACCTACCTCTGCTGCACAGAGCACACAACAGGGTGGAGACCAAGGGAGAACCAATGGGGGAAGAGCCATGTGCCTTCTCCTTAAGAGGAAATAGGAAATCCCACAAGCTACCCTGTCATTACCTTCACTCCCTGTAGGTTAGTCACTACTTGTGGTTGCCGTAGAAGATGGCATCACCAACAAGAGGCAAGGAGAATTTAAAACACGTCTGCCAGAATCCTCCATGAGGAATTGGCCAGGAGAATCAAGTTGTTGGTCATAGCTGCCATGTTCCACCACTCACTCCATCTTCCCTTACTGTCTGCAAGCACCTCTGCTGAATGGGGTTTACGTGGTAGGATGACACAAAGCTCCATTCGTGCCGGACCTATGTTCTTGTTGGTCCTGTTTTCGTGGCCTGCCACAGTTTTCCCTGGTCCATACAGCTGATCCTCCTGTATCAGCTGAGGATAATTAGTCTTGATGCCCTCGGGCAGATACAGTAAGAACAAATGAGGCAAGTGGATCAGGTGTACACACAAGAGATTTGGCGAAATGTCCCATAGTTCTCCCTTGCCCCAAAGCTGATACAGGAGACACTTGCTCAGATAAGAGGTTCACCAGCATGGATTTACAAATAGCGAGGGGACAACCTGAGCTTCCAATTCAGCAGAATTGTGTCTGGGTTTCTAGATGAACACATCTGTCCTCTGGTCATAGAAACGCAAATTCCACCCAGCCCAAGCTCTCAGGGAAGAAAGCAAAGATATGCTGACTTCTACTTCAATGCATAACCACATACCACAGGAGAACAACGAAACCCCACAGAGTATCATCTCCCAACTAGCCCGAATCTAAGAATTCAGCAGTGTCTCCCCCATACTGTCTAGCCAGCTGCTTCTGGGTAAGGGAACATGGTGGCAACACCCCTGAATTATCTGGATATGTAAGCTTCTTGCTATGCTCCTTT
Source organism: Mellivora capensis (assembly GCA_004024625.1). Classification (NCBI taxonomy): domain Eukaryota; kingdom Metazoa; phylum Chordata; class Mammalia; order Carnivora; family Mustelidae; genus Mellivora; species Mellivora capensis. Next base: position 15,060 of record PISX010019973.1, read on the forward strand.
GTTTTAAAATAAATACCTGGCTGGGAATAAGGCTGTGTTGCCACCACAAAATAGTAAAGACATAAGGATGGTGATTCAGGCAGAAGCACCATAAGCAGGTAACACAAAATCGATACCCAGCAATATGTTGTCTCCTCCATGATAAAAGAGGATCCATGTCCCTGGACATCCAGCTAGCTCCCCCGAGGAATGACACATATTAGTGCCTTAGATGGGGTTTCTGTTGCGGGCACATTGAACATTTAGTAATAGTGGGAACTGGGTCAGCCTTTATGAGACCACTAACTTGACCCTATCCAATTTGTGTCACTGTGGTCACTTTGCACAGAGTCATGTCCTTGTTCCTACTGAGATTCGAGAACCACACCCCATGACAGAACCTCTACTGCCATCCTTAATCTACAGCTCTACATAGAACTCTCCAAGGAAGCTGGGGGCTCCCTTTGCTAATTCATTTGGCAAGCTTTGTTGCAGTGTATGTCCTCTGGGGACCCTTGAAGGGTATGAATAATGGGTATCTTATAATCGTACAGAAAAATAAATCCATTTCACTTTCCACCACCCTGGGCATTTACTCCTTCTCAAAACAAGTGGTTCTCAAATTTAATAGGAATCTTCTAGAGTTCTTGTTAGAATTTTCGATTCTGATTTGGCAGATACGTTTAGTATTTACAATAGGTGTATTCTTGTTGATGCTGATGTTGCTTGCTTACATACCCACTTTGAATAACGAAGGTTTATCACAATGGCTCTCCAAGGGTGGTCCGCAGACAATTGGCTTCGCGTAGCAACTTTTTAGAAACATGTGTTTGTGCCTTCACCCCAGGCTAGCATACTGTAAATCTGAAGTGCAGGACTCAGGAATCTGTTTTAAGAGTCACCCATGTTATTCTGACCCCTGTAACGATTGAGAACCTCTGTTTTATAAGCCGATGGGGAAGGTTGGACATTTTGACCTCAACGAGTGTAAGCTTGAGTGTAATCCTTGAGACCTGGCTTCTATTATCCAATCTAGCTGAATCTTAACACCACTTGTCAGCATGCTAGACAACACATGACACCCTGAGTCCAGGGTGAGTGCACTCCTAAAAAGGAATCTGCCCCAGCAAGTTTTAGATATCCTTTTCCGTTGTCTAACACCTTTAGAGTTCACTCCCATCCATGCTGGCTGGCTCCCAGTGAACAGGTCTTGGCAGTGTCCTGCACCTGTTCTGGTGGGCAGGTGACCTCATGTTGGAGCCTGTCTTATTTTTGTTTCAGATGTCTGGAACTAAAATTTCCTATGGGCCTGGAGGCAACGAGGGATGGGTAGATGTGTGTCCTAAGAAGAATCATCACCAGCTTGTGAAGAAACTAGGAACTGCCAGTGTAAGATTGTTGAAAAGGAGAGGGCTGGTTCCCTAGGGAGGTGGTGAGGGTTTAAATTCATTGACCAAAGGGACCCAAGAAACTCAGAGGTGCAGTGTTCTCAGCCTTGTCATTTTCCCATCTCATTATCTCCACATCTCTTATTCCCATTCAATGCCATTTTGTTAGCTTAAGAGACCTGAATGTGTTGAGAATTTAAGTGAATTAAAAACTTAATCTCTCTGAAACATATACAATTACAAAAAGATGTAAGCCTCCTTCAAAGTTGCTGTGAAGACCTTCTTGTTCTCCACATGTATTCTTATGGTATTTCATGGCTGTTAATTCCACATTTTATTCTCGAGTTGTCCAGAAAAACCAAATGTAATTATAATTACTACTGTTGCCATAGTAATTAAATGCTTCAGCCACTTGATTGCCCAAAACTCTACACTTGCTTGTCATCTCAGGCTACTACAGGTGCTAATTTGAATAATTGCCATGCCATCCTTGGTGTGAATGAGCCATATGCTGTTTGGAGCTCCCAACACCAGGAATGGAGATTAGCCCTGACTTCTCAAATATATGCACAGTGCAATCCAAGACTCTCATTTCAAGTTTCTTTTCTCTTGGGGATAATTCAAGCACCAATTACTGTATTAGTTGGCATACTGGCAGGAAGAAAATATCACCCTCAAATTAAGCTAATCTAATGTGGGTTTAGCAAAGGACTGCTTGACAGAGGTGTGGGCAGGTACAAGGAAACTACAAGGGGTGATGTCATGCACTGAAAAAAACAAGAGATATGCAAAGAAAAAGTCACCAGAGAATAAAGCAAAACAAAACAGATGCCCAAAGGAGAATGTGAGGGCCACACTTAGAGGAGAAACCACCTAGGCTGGGGAGGGAGAAAGGGACCATACCTGGCACTTAATCTTCCCTCTTCCTCCATTTCTTGCCTATTGGTGTCAACCACCAGCAATCCAGAGGGCTCAAGAGCCTTCGGATATAACTTGTATCACACCATGCAGGTGGAGACTGGGTGTGAAGGGTGAACATCTATGTCTACACACTTGTCTACCGCAGAGCAAGGCCATATCTCCTGAATACATCTTGTTTAAAGAATAGAAGAGCAGTTAATTGTGGAACATGGATTCAAGTAGAAATGAGAAAGAATTTGTGAAATAAAATTTGAGTGCTAGGCTTAGGATAGTAAGGACCATCTAGTATGGGGTATGGCAAAGCTGGGGTGTCTGACATTAGTGGAAGTTTGATCTATGTGACCATGTAAAATCATCTCTGATTCGTCTACTATTCATTATATGTGCTTTGCTTTCATATCTTTCTTTCCACTGTCAGAACTGCAAATATCTTTCTAAGCCCAGCTTAAGAAAAACAAATTTATTAGATTCTATAAAGAACAAGACTCTTTTGTGGGCAATAAAAGTTACACTCACAAGTTTAGATCCTTCTGACAGTACTTGTAAGATTCTATAATCCTACAATATTTTGCTCGAACATGCCATAAATATTAAAAAATAAACTCATTAGGTTCTTCTATAAGAATGAACAATATTCCATTTAACAGCCCGCTTATCCACTTTTTCTTTTCTTCTTCTTCTTCTTCTTTTTTTTTTTTTTTTTTTTTTTTTAATTAGGAGAGAACTCTTAGCCTACCACGAAAACTGTCTCAATGTTCTCCAGGGAATGACACTGAGGATTCCCATTTGGCTGAGTTCAGAACCTGCTCTTGAGTAGGGCAATGGGTTCATCTCTCTAGAGAATAAGTTAGATGGACCCCCTTTTGGATGAAAACTGCTTGCTGACCACATGGGGGATCCACTTCACCTTAGGAAATCCTTCCTCTCAGCCCTTGGCAAATCCCTCTACAACATGACCATGGGGCCCCCATAAAAGTCACTTGCTCTCATAGCTTATGGAAATGGTGTTGATCTAATGAAAGCACACTCAAAATGGAATGCCCATTATATGACATGGCTGTTAGTAACTAGAGAATTCTCACTGCACAGAGTAACTCCTCAAAAGAAGAGCTCACACTCCCTCTTCCACAATCTGTCCTTACGTGCTTTTGAATATATTTCAGTTGGGCTTTATCTCAATGTCCCCTCAAAACAGCTCTTCTCTAGGATGGCCTCCCTGTTGTTAAATTCTATAGTCAGTCCTCAACCTTCAATTTCATTTACTAGCAATATTTCTCACAATCACGTTCCCCTCTGGATCACCCATCCCCTACGTTTTAAGACACCATACTCTTCAGACTCACTTCTACATCATTGTTCATCCCCTCTCAGTCTACCCTACTTCTTCATCCTTATTTCTTTATGTATCTTCATTCTTTCTGACGGTCTCATTCCATGCCACCTCCACCCTTGATTCATGACTCTCCAATTAAATCTCCAGTCCAAGGTCACTCCAGGACCAAGGATACACACCTTAACTGCCTCCTCCACATCTCCACTCAGGTGACTATTAAGCAAATCCAGCAGAATCTGATCAAAATGAGCTCTGGATCCTTCCAAACACTTCTATGCCTACTCTTATTGTCTTTCTCATGTTAGTCACAGGAGACTCCTTCTTTCCAATGTTCCCAGCTAGAATCATTATTAGTCATTGTTGACTCAATGTCCCTCATGCCTCATATCCAGTTTGTGAGAAAATACTATTATACATAGAATATATCCAGGTTTGATTTTTTAATTCCCTTTATTGTTACCAATTTGGTCTATGCCAATATTATCTCTTGCCCAGAGTACTGCAATAAATTTCTACATAATCTTTCTGTTTTAGACCTTATTCTGTTTCAGTCCATTCTCAACACAACATCGAACATAAGTCAGCTTAAAACTCCCTAGTGGCTCCCAATGTCCCTGAAAATAAAAGCCAAAGTCTTATATTGTTCTAATATGCCCATTTTAATTTTGTCTTTTCAGCCACTGGTCTGCAAGTTATTTCTCCAATCTCTGAAGCACACTCCCAACTTAACAACTTGGTCCTCAGCCCTCTACCTGGACCTTCTTCTCCAGGAACACACAGCCACATACAGACCATATAACATACCACAAACAGCATACTCTTAAATTTTTGTTCCCTCCAGCAGGTTTGGTGTTTCCTTCTGGGCAAATTCCTCTATAGTCCATTAGGAATTAGTTTTCTTAAGTACTGGATTTATATTAAACATATAGACATTTTGAAATCTGGCTGGAAATACTTATTTTTTTAGAGTTTTATTTATTTATTTGACAGACAGAGATCACAAGTAGGCAGAGAGGCAGGCAGAGAGAGAGGAGGAAACTGCTCACCACTGAGCAGAGAGCCTGATTTGGGGCTCGATCCCAGGACCCCGGGATCATGACCTGAGCCGAAGGCAGAGGCTTTAACCCACTGAGCCACCCAGGCGCCCCTGGAAATACTTATCTTTAATTTTTTAAATTTTATTTATTTATTTGATAGAGAGAGAGAGAACAAGCAGGGGGAGCAGCAGGCAGAGGGAGAGGGAGAAGTAGACTCCCCACTGAGCAGGGAGCCCAATGAGGGACTTGATCCCAGGACCCTGAGTCATGACCTGAGCCGAAGACAGATGCTTAACCCACTGAGCCACCCAAGTGTCCCTGGAAATATTTATTTTTTTTTTTTTACTGGTTATCAGAAAGCTCAGAAATAGAAGCATATCTTATCACTAATGGGTGAAGCTGTTATCATAATATGCATTTTCTGAGCCTCAAGTTTTACTACATCTTATCGCCATCTTTATTTTTTTCTTTCTACATCAATTCTCATTTATGCTATTATGTGCTGTTTTGTACATTTAAAAATCTACCAGAAGAACAAATGTGAAACACGAATACAGGGACGCCTGGGTGGCTCAGTGGGTTAAGCCTCTGCCTTCGGCTCAGGTCATGATCTCAGGGTCCTGGGACCAAGCCCTCCATCCTGCATCGGGCTTCTGCTCAGTGGGGAGTCTGCTTCCCCCTATCTCTCTGCCTGCCTCTCTGCCTGCTTGTGCTCTCTCTCTCTGTCAAATAAATAAATAATATCTTTTTTTAAAAAAAAGAAACATGAATACAGTTAAGCATGCATATCATTTTTTCCTGTTTTGTTGTTGACACTGTTGTGGCTGTGGTGCCAGGTATGTAACCAGCCTTTTTGAAAAGCAAAATTATGCTAAGCACCAAACAATTCAAAGAGCTTCTCAAATCCTGATACATACCAAAGCCATCCTGTATTTTTACCTTCTCTAAGAATTCTTCTTCCTTTTTATAATTAAATATTTATTTATTTAATTGACAAAAGGTGGGGTTGGGGCAAAAAAAGGGGGAGGGGCAGAGGGAGAGGCAGAAGCAGACTCCGTACTGAGCAAAGAGCCCTATGCAGGATTTGATCTCAGGACTCTGGGATCATGACCTGAGCTGAAGGCAGACACGTAAGGACTGAGCCACCCGAGTGTTCCTGCTCTAAGAATTCTTACGTGGTGTGTGGCAAGTTGTATCCTGTATCTACCCAGTTTTCTGTTAGAAATGGCCCTCAGCACAAGCTTCATAGCTATCAGGACACGGTGCATCTCATCCTCTCTGTGAGACAATGATTTTATTCCAGGTTCAGACTGCAGATAAATTTCTGCTCATGTTCATTAGAGGGCACATGTGTGTGTATAATGGAGAGCCAGTATGGGGGAAACTGTATTTGTTTTTTTAGAAAAATGAACATGTGTATACACCCACTCCCATGTATTATTAAAAACAAATTTCTATGTGCAAACAGCCTTTTCTGATTGAAATGCAGAGTTTAACAACAGGATGGATTTAACAGTGAGGTACGCTTTTCTCCAACATCTTTATATGGTCCAATATTCACAGAATCGTCTAGGTGTCTGGCACAGGGTGAGCAATCAGAGGGCACCATCCTAGAATTATGAACCTGAGTCCCAAAAAGAAAAGCCAGCTCCACTGCAGGAAGCTGTAGTTTAAATATAAAGCTCAGGAGTCCTGCTTTTGAAGATGCTTGCTCTAGAGGACAGGAAACAGAAGCTTGTGTGCACAGAGGTGTGGGATAGCACCAGTACAATTATATTCGGTAGCGAATTATGGGGTGGGAGGGTCTGACAGTGTTTGATCCCGTAGCTCATGCCATTCACCCTTGGGACACTGTTAGGCCGAGTAATAACTCCCGTATCCTCTCACCAGACTCACGGCAACTCGAGCATATCCATGTTTATGTATCCCCAAGGTACTATTTTAATTTTTACAAAATTACAACAATGCCACTTTTTGTAACATATGTGACACTAAATGTCCTTCAGTTGTAAACATATTCAGTTAACTTTGGAAGTTATTTGTATAACACTCTATGGCTAGTAGTAATTATATGAAGAGAAAATCCACGAAATGAATAACAGAGGTATATACTAAGCCACATTTTCATTTCTTTATTAGCTTTACTTATAGGAGGACCACACAGGGCTCAGGAACTCATAAGTCAAAGATGCTACTCAAGACTACTCACGTTATACAATTTATGCTCCTTACCCTCAGGCTAAGCATGTTCTGCTTGAATAATGACCCCAACATCACAGCAGCCTAGAAGACCATGGAACAGATGTTCAGAACTACTTGTACATACTAAGTTATTCTGTCTCATTTGCTGTATGATTATAAAAATGAATGCACCCATCCTATTTAAGTTGTTTCTTGAATCCTCTTAAATCCTACATAATTTTCTCATCTCATCCGGACCCCAAGATGTCCCATTCCATTTTTAAACACCTTCTTTACCTTCAAGCTAAGGAACACATTCAATACTGGAAAATCCTGCTATTAACAGGAGGAATTTCCTTCTCTCTAAGCCTTAAACCCATACCTGAACATCCCATGGTTTAAGTAGAACAGATTATGAGAATTCAGGAGTCACAGCTGACATATATACAAACACACGTACAGGTGACGGGGTGGGGGGTGGGAAGGAGGGAAGGTGGGTAGGAGGAAGACCGGGGACAGTCAGAGTGAGAGATGACAAGGGGAGAAATCTAAACAAAAATTTTCCTTTCATAACTCAAAGGACTATGAGATATGTTGTCAGCATGATGGTATTGTGGCTGAGAAGGACATGAAGAGGCATGAGTGGAGTTCTCACTTCCATAATATAATAGTCATTATTCACAGATCTGTTACTAATCTCACTCTTTCCTTAAAAGTTTTGACTAGGCAGAAATGTTTTCTTACTGTGTAGAGGAGAAAACAGCAGTAGGCTAAAAATGAGGGAAGTTTTTTCTCTATGAACTTAGGCATTCTATAAATATATTACTCTTCTCTCTCTCTGTAATCTCTTATGTTCCCCAAATTGACTTAATACAAAAAATAATGACACAGCATACTAAGTCATTTCTCTTACTCTTGTTTCCTTATAAAACATAATGAGATGCCTGTCAAAAAACTTGCATTGTTGCAAAATGAGAAAGCTTTCTCATCCAGCCAGGGTACAGCTAAGCAAAGTGCATCCCAAAGTTTTATCATCAGTATGTGATTGAGATGCTTAATATAGTTTTTAAGTTCTGAGAGCACTTTAATTAATTTAAGATGTTTGGCTCATTTCCACTTGGATTTAGATTCAGACACTCTGCAAATCTCTATATTTAAAATCTATATAAAATCAGCCTCACTACCTGCAAGCTGTGAGCAAACTCTTTGCTCTAATCAAACTAGAACTATGAGGGCTGGCCAATTTGTAAGTAAAGGCAGACAACATATATGCTTATTGAATGGGGTAAATTAACAGTCTCCCTGGTTGTTACACTATAGACATTGAAATACGTGTCATTTGGACTACTGCATTGGGTGGTGACAGTTTCTTTCTGGAAATCTCTGGATTTCTCAGGAATAGATATAACAGCATGAGGTACTATCAAGTTCTTAGCACGTAACAGATTATTTGCTGGGGGAGACTCTCAGGAACTTAGTGGTCACCATGAAAACAAGGGGAACAGTAGGGACTACCTGAAATCCAAATACACAAGAATATCAGATTTGTTGGTGAACTAGGACAAAGAGATATAGGAAAATATATCAATCAGATCACCCACTATCAACTTACTTTTCAAGCTTTATGTATTTCACATGTATTCCCATTCACAAACTTTTAAAATGAAACTGGACAACCTTCATGCGATCTTTAAAATAAAATCTGCATTTTCTTATTGCAAGACCTTGAAACAATACTCTATCCACCATTTTCATCCATGAAAATGTCCCTTTCTTCATCAAGCTTTACCTCATATTTTCAGTATAAAAAATCTCCCTCATTTCCTTGAAGAGAGATCATAAATAGACACTTTAACACAACTGTCAATGCTCTTATTATATACAAACCTGGAGCTATTAATGCACAGGTCATTGCAGTTTCTAGGTTGCCCAAGTTTGATATACAAAACTGTTCTAAAGTATGTTTTGTATTCATCATGAAACCTAGTATTACACTAGTACACTTTGGCTTAATGCATGTTTTAGGATGGAATAAAGAAGGGAGGAAGGTGGGAGGGAAAGAGTGAGAGAGAAATGGGAGGGGGAGGGAGGGAGGGCAAGTAAGTAGGAGAAAAAAAGAGATAAAAAAAGAAAGGAAATGAAAATATGGATAAGCAAGTCTGGAATCTATACATTGTAACACTGTAATGAGAACATAGCTGTCACACACAATACTATATGAACAGATATTAAAGAAAATTAAGGGGCACCTGGGTGGCACAGTTGGTTGAGTGACTGACTCTCGATTTAGGCTCAGGTCATGATCTCAGGGTCCTGGGTTCCGATCCCTTGCTAGGCTCCCTGCTCAGCAGGGAGTCTACTTCTCCCTCTGCCTCTGCCCTCCTGCTCCTGCTCTCTCTTCTCTCTTTCTCACTTAAATAAACAAATAAAATCTTAAAAAGAAGAGAATTACTGCCATAAATTATGTGAATTTCATTCATCTTCATATTCTTGTTACAATATCTGATATCATGATACATATCAAAATGGTATGTAGATTTCTTAGAAGATTCACTTAAGTAAGAGGGAAAAACTGCTTTTAGCTTTGTTCTGAATATCACACACATGTAGATACCTAGAAAGATATGATTTATACAAAACATGCTGTCTTACAATATGCTTTTCTATCTTGGAATAATAGATGAATACCCAATTTTCAATGTATTTATTCATGCTTATGATGTGATTCATTAAGACCCATAGGTTACTTAATTCCTTTTGTCATATAAATGCTCAACATATCATTGTAGATGGGTTATACGAAAGTGTGTGTGTGTGTGTGTGTGTGTGGATGGGTATGCATGTCTGTGCATGTGTGTTGAGAGGAGACATTTATGAAAAAGGTTTTTATTGAACCAATATGTGTATTTAGTATTTTCCTGCTGAGAGAATAGTGATATTAACACAGAGTTCACTTTACTTCACTTTCCTTCAATTCATTCTCTTTTGAACACTGCTTTTTTTCTTTTCCCTTTTTGATGCATTTTCATTATAATTTTTTTATAATTTTATTTATTTAGAGACCGTGCAAACAGGGGGAGGGTCAGAGGGAGAAAGAGAATGTCAAGTGACTCCACGTTGAGCATTGAACCTGACATGGGGTTTGATCCCAGGACCATGACATCATGACCTGAAATGAAAACAAAGAGTCAGATGCTTAACCAACTGAGCCACCCAGGCACCTCCCTTATAATTCTAAAAATCAGTTTCCTGTTAGAAGTTCACATGAGGGGCGCCTAGGTGGCTCAGTCATTAAGCATCTGCCTTCTGCTCAGGTCATGACCCCAGGGTCCTGAGATTGAGCCCTGCATTGGGCTACCTGCTCGGCAGGCAGCCTGCTTCTCCTTCTCCCACTCCCTCTGCTTGTGTTCCCTCTCTCGCTGTGTCTCTCTCTGTTAAATAAATAAATAAAATCTTTTTTTTTAAAAAGTTCACATAAAATATGTGGGGAGGGGAATGCCACTTTTTAAATTCTGGAAATTAGTGTGCAAATGCAAAGTAAGAAAGGGCAGAGACATATGTTAAAATGGTTTTTATGTTACTCCCAGATAGATCCTATTAAAATCTAAGCATTAGGGAACACTCAGACTGATAGAAAGATGATGTTCCTAGCTCAGAATATGATTTTAAGTAACGGAGAATTTGAACCCAAGTACAGATATGAGAAGCTTCTTTTCCAGTATGTTCTTTTCAAATATCCCCATAGTGAAAGAATTTTAACCCAAGTACGGATATGAGAAGCCTCTTTTCCAGTATGTTCTTTTCAAATATCCCCATAGTGAAAAACAGTCCTACAAAGGAAGTTGAAGGAGAAGGATCTATGCACTGTTCTTCCTTGTCTCATGATTTGTAAATGTATTTTAGGTCATTTTCTTCTGCAAAATCGGGTGCATCTTTGCATTCCTCCATAATTGCTTCTGAGTCACAATAAAAAGCTTCACTGTCCAAGATGGCCTTAATATTTCCATTCCCCTCAAGGAGACCACACTTAGGCAGGTTTCTTCCTGACTTGAGGCCCTGACTTCTCTTCTAGAGCATTTAACTTTAGAAACCTTCCAACTTTAAAGTCCTCCTCTGCCAATTTGAGATGTACATTTTCTCCAGCCTTTTGCTGGATTTAAAACCCAAGAATGCCTATCTCAGCAGCCATCACTTGAAACATAACCACCAAGAAAGATAGTGCCCCTGTCTCCCAGTTTCTGTGGGAAAATAGGACCTAACTCCCCAGAGCAACGCTAAGCAAACACAGAGGCCCTAACCATACAGGCTGCATCCCCTTCCTTCAGTACTTCCCCACTAGTGTTTACCCCAATGTAAAAACTTCCTTGTCCTTTGTTACAAAAGAGTTGGGTTCAATTTCTCTCCCCTATTGCAACATTCTTGAATAAAGTCCTCCTTGACTGTTTAACTCTGCACAGCATGATTTTTCTTTGATAGAACCTTAGGGAGTCAAGACTTGTTTCAGAATCAGGTTCCATTTTGGATACTGTTTTCATATTACAGGAAAAAAAAAGCAAAGTGATCACAAAAGTAAACTAAAATTCAAATATAGGTTTCTATAAACAGTATATACATCAAACCTGGCCTTTAGTATCAAGGTATGAAAAATAACAGTTTTTGTGTTTATAGAGTTCTTCTAAATGTACTGGGTATGATGATGTTCCTTTGGTATAAATTAATTGTGGATACTTGTGCAAAACAGACATTTTAGTTATTATTAATAAGATTTTAGACCTTTGAAAATTAAGATAATCTGAAAGTCATTGTACAAAATTCCCTAGGTTCTTGAAAGTAAAGAGCAGACTTCATGATGACCTGTCCAAGATTCATTACCCCTTCTATTTCAAATATTCAGCTGACTCAGGTTTTACAATATTAATCTGAATATCTAAGTCGGTTGTAAGTATGAATTTTTGTTATTCCTGAAAATATATTATTCATTGCTTACTAGAAATAGTTTTTAAGTCTTAGCTCAGGCAGAAATCAGATGGTGAGATTTTTAAAGTAACTATTTCAATGTCAGATTTAGTCCCACATCACTTGCATTATTTTTTACTCCAATAACCAGATTGTACACATAGAAACTAATCAAAATTAATTTTCAAATTTATTCCTAAAAAGAGAAAGAATGCTTATCATTTTTAAAACTTGTTTTGTTTCAATTTTTGTTATACCTTTCAAGACAGAAATAGTATTAAAATCTGTAAATGATTTACACTGTCCTCCTGGGATGTGTTATATCATAGAAGCCAGAATTGTGAAAGCCTGTGCATCTCAAGACAAACCTCATCACTTGAGCAGTATCCCCAAGGATGCTCCAAAACAATGACTAAAATTCCCAGATCTATCAATTTTATGCACAATATAATTTTGCCAATGATAGCCAATATATCATGGTCTAGGTATAAAATGGGCAGTGATAAAATCCATTCACATGGGTATTTTTTGAAAAGGTCAAGAGCACTTGAATGCCAGGAAGTTCTGAGATCTGGAAATGAAGATCTGAAAGGCAGAGGATATTAATGTGTGGTGGGTCCAACCTCTCAAGAGTGGGGAATCAGACTGATGGTGCTCCCCACAAGCTAGATGACAAGTGCTCAAGGAGATCTCTGAGAGCTGAATTAGTGTGGTCCAGAGAAATCAGCTAACTGGTGTCTGACTAGTGGTTGGCAATATTTAAGGTTAGGGTGAAGGTCTAGATAAAGGGCTTTTGGAAGACATCAAAGGCGGCAATTGGGAGGTACCTGGGCATTCCAACTAGAGATGGATCGAAGGGTGTATTTCCTGATGCCAGATGTTGGCCACCCACAGAAAATGAATGACAAGATCATAGGTCCAGCCAAGAAAGCCACCAAAGGAATGAGATGCTGGGCTTGTGCAACCTTATCCACAGCAATGGAATGGTGAGCAGCCAGACGCAGAGCACACTGGTTTGATGAAGGAACTATCCAAAGTTGGGAGCCTCCAAAGAATCTACCAAAATGGTCCCAGAGTGGTTCTCAGATATAGCCAAAACTAGGTAGGACCCTTCCTTCCTCATTACCTCTCCTGCCTCTCAGAGAGTTGAATCTGGAGAGGTGGAAAACAGTACTCAGCAAGTTGGAGAAACAGGCAGAGAATAAAGTCATCAAAAAAAAAAAAAAAGTCATCAAACCCCACAATCCAAGGCAACCAGGAAGAACCAGGCCCACAAAGTGATATTCATGGCAGAACTAATAAAGTTGATTTCCATTAAACCTTACAAGTCTTATATGTTTAATGCATTTCAGATAGGAGTATTCATTTGATTAAAGAACAGTACTAACAAAAGAAAGGAATATGAAGGTAATGACCAGTAAAAGCCAGTGATTCTCCAATCCAGTAGGTAACATGAACCCTAATTTGACAATGTTTTTTCTACCAGATAGCTTTATGATGAAAATTACGAAAATGGATGATACTTTCCTGTTCCATTAACAAATATGGATATAGCCCCTTCTATCTTTTCTATTTGATTTTCATGATGTTAGCCCTAATTATTTCACTATGTATTTCACCATCAATTGATAGTCAGAAAATGCTTATATTTCCATCACAACCATATGCAACATATAAGTCATCTTCAGTTAAATCAAATGTTTAGTCAATATATGATTAGGCTATGAATATGCATCATAAATTAATATTCTGAATACTATGTACTCTTCCAGTTTCCTCACTAAGGTGGCAGTATGAGCCTAATATGATTTGTTATTCTTGCACAGTGAAAATTAATTAAAAATTAATTATTCATCATCAAAGTGCCATTCCCATGACAAAGACTAGATGACAAACAAACAAAATTAACTCTGAGTCCATATTTCTTCCAGTATTCTGCCAGAAAAATATCACTGAAGAGGAAGAGAGAGGGAGAGAGAGAGAACATTTCATACAAATAAAAGTGAGTTGAATTCTTTCACTGATATTTATAGAAATCATGTATTTTTCATATAGTTTATAGTGAATGTAATGGCTATACACAGTTAGTGAGAATCTGGTGCTTAGAAGCAGTTGGTGATTTTCAGTGCAGGACAAGTGTACCTGAAACACTTGATAATTAAGAAGTTACATATATTTAGTCACATTTGTGAAAAATAGAAGGGAGACAATAAAGTTCTTTTAGTTCTTGGAGATGTATCCTGCCTTTCACATATTCCTTTCTCCTCTATTCTATGCTAAAGCCTTGCTTTGTATGAAAATAAATTAAACTCTGATGGCCACTCCTCTTGAATGTTTTTCTGTGTCTATGTTATAGAATTATAGAATAATGATGACTTGAACATCACCTTACGAAGAAACATTGCATGTGAATTTTGGGGGAAAAATTAGTGATTTGTGGCAAGAAAAACAGGGAATACATTGTATATTTAGTAAGAAAGACATTTTAAGTTAATTATGTTTTCACTGTTTCAACAACAGTTACAAAACCAAAAATACAGATAGAAGCAGCTTCATAGAAAATAACGCCTTATTCTAACATCTGAGAGATAAACAAAATACTAAAGATGATACTGTTTTTAATAGCATCAAAGACACCAAATACCTAGCAATCAATGCAAAGAATACGTTTAATACCTGTAATAAATAAATAAAAACATGGATGAGAGAAATTACAGAAATCTAAAAAATGGAGGGATATGTCATATGAACAGATTGAAAAACTCAAAGATGTTACCATTTTCTCAAAGTAATCAATACATTGAATCCCATTCTCCATAAATATCCCAGAAATTGTGAATAAACTGAAGCAAGCTGAAACTTGAGTGAAATTTCAAGGTGCTAAGTACACTTAAGATCAGCTTGAAGAAACCAAGGACATTGGCAGAGTGCAATGCTAAGCATCAATGTGCATTCAAAAGCCATGGTCATGAAGACAACATGACAGCAGGGCAATGGATGACAGATGGTCAACTAGAACAGAACAGAGTCGAAGGGTGCTGGGGTCTCAGTTGGTAAGGCTTCTTCCTTTGGCTCAGGTCATGATCCTGGAGTCCTGGGATGAGCCCCACATCAGGCTTCCTGCTTAGTGGGGAACCTGCTTCTCCCTCTGCCCCTTCCCTGCTTGTGCTTTCTCATGCACTCTCTCTGTTAAATCAATCAATCAAATCTTCAAAAAAAGAAAACAGAGTCTAGAAAGAGACTCAGTCATAAAGGATTCACAATGCTAAGCAGTTGAAACTGGGTATTTAAAAGAAACAAAACTGGACTATTACCTCACAAAAGCACAAAACATGATAAGATTATAGACATAAATGTGAAAGACAAAAGAGAAAACTTCTAGATGATGACTTAGAATATTTTCAAGATTTTGGGAGAGGTAAAAACTTCCTGAGCAGAAAACAAAATGCACTAAATCAAAGAAAAGACAGAGGAATTGCACTGCATTAATATTAAGAATTGATCCAAAAGAATTTATCTTTTGATAACATTATGGAAAAAACAAACAAACAAACAAACAAACAGTGCCTGGAATGATACTGACAAACTCTTATGTCCAGAGCAGGTAAGAATTAAAATTCAATAAGAAAAATGAAAGAAATAAAACAAAACATGTAGTTAAAAAAATGGAGAAAAGAGCTTAATAGACATGTCACAAAGGAGGATATTTACATCATCAATAATATATGGAAAGATATCCTGCCAATTTTTTAAATCATAGAAATGCAAATTAAATCTACAGTAATATAATACAAGCACCTATCAAAATGTCCAATATTAAAAAAGATTGCCTCTAGCAAGTACTGACAAGAATGGTCTGTTTCTATAATACTAATGGTAGCATAAATTTGTAAAATAATTCTGAGAAACAGTTTGACATCAAGTACTAGACATGAACACAGGAAAATCTGATGACATATATATATATTATTGGCAAGTGTATACCCAACAGAAATAAGTGGCATGCAGACCAAGTCACGAATGAAAGTGTTTATAGTGGCATTATTTCTATTTATCCCAGACTGGAAACAACTTGAATAGGATGGATACGTTCATTTTTATAATCATACAGGGTAATATATACAACAAAGACATGAATGCAGAGTTACATTAACACATATAAATTGCACAAACATAATTTTGAGCAACAGAAGCCTGACACAGAGAACATGCAAAGCATTATGGCATCGATGGAATGCAGCTGTGACTAGAGATCAGGTCAGTGGTTACAAGTGGAGGCAAGAGTGAGCATCACGAAGGGATGTGATTTTAGCCACTCCCTGACATGGGTGTTGGTTACAACATTGTGTACATTTCATGAAAACTCGCCAAGTTTTATGCAATGTGTTCATATGCAGGCTAAAATTCATCAAAATGTTTTAAACTTAAGTTTTAAGAAAGGAAAAATAAATGTCTTATATCTGCTGTTGCCAAGTTACCACAAATTATGTGTGATTTAGTTCAATAACTGGTGATTTGATCATATTTGAACATAGCCATAAATGATAACTCATATTTTATATCACAATTATAGGGTGAAAAAGTTATCTGGTTAAAGTGGTCACAAAAGTAAGAATGGATTTGGATATAGGCTGATAATAAAAGAAGGGGAGAAGAGGCAAGATGCACTAGAAACAATAAATTCATTTCGGAATATGTCACTGAATTTTTAGGTAGTGATCATGTAGCCAGCCATTAATTTATTTCCTAATTACACTGTCATACAAAATGTTGCACAGAATGGGTGTTCAAAACGTTCTTGCTGACTGCACTTCCCAAGTACACAATTCAGCTAGAGCCCCTGGTTAGCAACAACGCTGGAGGTCCAGAGTACCTGATGCTTCTTCGTCCACCTCCATCCCGCCTGTCAGGGGTAGAGGTATGACATGAGAAGTCCTGACGGTGGCCTTTTCAGTTCAGCTGGACACTTCTGAGTTCTGTTTGGAGCATGCAACCTTAGTGAAATACGAGCTTCCTATAGTAGCAGAGCTGGACTTTTCCACCAAACTAAGTAACTCTGAGCCCAGGCTGATCACTTCCTAGCATTTTACTTAATGAAGGACTCTCATGTCAAATTCATCAAATCCACTTGGGGATCAGCTCATCCAATTCCTGTTCTCCCATCTTAGATGGTTTCCGGGCTTCAAGATACCACCCACAAGGCAAAAAGTGATTTAGGAAAACCACAGTTGGGGGCAGAAGGCAGCTTCTCAAAGACAATGGTGAACTTAAAATCTCAGACGGAACATGCCCGTCACTGGGAAATGAAGAGCTGATAAGGTCTGCCAAGCAGTCCCTTCTTCCAGTCTTGACGGTTGTGGTTGAGGCAAAGCCTCAGATACAAATTTACTCCAAGAATTGCCTTATTTCTCAGAGAAAAATGAATACCCAAGATCAACCTTAAACATAGGGCTCGAGTGTCCTAATTGGTTCCAGCTCAAATTCTTAGCAACCAGTTCCTTCAATCCACATACAGAGTCACTAATTAGTACACAAGTTTGCCTTCTACATACTGAGCTAGAAAGTTCTAGATGCTGCCATCAGGGGTGCTCAGATATACCTCTACATGAGAACAGGACTCAATGTGATAAAAACAAACAATAGTGACCAAAAAACAAAACGGACAAAATCAAGATCCAAATAGTTTTAAAATAATATTGATAAATCACTAATAAGGCAGGTTAAAAAATAAAGAAACATAAACTACTAATATCAGGAATGAAGGAGAGGATATTACTAGAACCTCTAGAAATATTAAAAGAATAATAAGAGATAGTCATGACAACTTTCTGCCAATATATGATTCAAACAATGAAATTTACCAAAAAAAGACAAGGTAAAACAGAAAATCTGAATAACTCTATATTTATCAAAGAAATTGAATTATTTTTCTTTTTTTTAATTTAAATTGAATTAACATATAGTATACTATGAGTTTTAGCAGTAGAATTTAGTGTTTCATTAGTTGTATATAACACCAACTACTCATTTCATCAGGTAAGAAATTGAATTTTTAAACTAAAGCTACTCCACAAAACAAAACAAACAAACAAACAACAACAACAACAACAACAAAAACCTCTCAGTATGGAGGACTTTATTGGCTAATTCTGTCAAACAGTGAGACAGAATTCTTCATGAATTAAGAAGAAATAATCCTAAAGAAACTCCTACAAAAAATGGTGGGAAGGACACCTAGCCCATTTTGTGTTAGGATACCAAACCGAACAAAGATACAGCAAGGAATGATACATAAGCTAACATCCTCATTACTTTAAATACAAAAATATTTAATAATAAAATCATTAGAAAAATATTAGGAGATCACATTCAGCAATATAAAAAATGGATAATACACCATGACCAAAGTGTTTTAATACCAGTGATGGAAGGTTAGTTTAACAACTGAAATAAATCAAAATGTACTAAAAGAATGAAGGAGGAAAAAAAACCAACATAGAAAATTCATTTAATCAAAATTAGATACCCATCAGTATTAAAAAATTCAGCAAACTAGTAAGAAGGTAATTTCCTTAATCTGAGAAGCAGAATTTTAAAGATTAAAAAAATACACACACACACACACACACACACACACACCCAGGCACCCCAATAACATTTTAAAAACAAAACAATGGCACCTCCAAGGTGGTAAGAGGCTCCACTCAGTGAATCCTCCCCACCACAAGAAAGGCAAAGAAGGAAAGACATGAATTCAAGAAGGAAGAAGTAAACTGTTGTTGATTGATTATTTATATGTAAAATCTTAAAGACTCATCAAAATAACTAGTAGAATTTATAAGGAAGTTAAATATGGTCTCAGGACACAGGGTAAATGTTCAAAAGTATAAGACGAGGAAAACTCAAAAATCAGGGTCTGGGTGGCTCAGTCGTTGAAGTGTCTGCCTTCGGCTCAGGACATGGTCTTGTCCCAGGGTCCTGTGATCAAGCCCCACATTGGGCCCCCTGCTCAGCGGGAAGCCTACTTCTCCCTCTCCCACACCCCCTTCTTGTGTTCCTCCCTCACTGTCTTTCTCTGTGCCAAATAAGTAAATAAAATCTTTAAAAGAATAAGATACAGAAAATCTTATAAATAGAAGAAATTGGAAAACTAACATATAAAAAATGTAACTGACAATATCACCAAAAAGTACATAGTACTTAGGAACGCACTTAACCAAAGACTGATAGAACCTCAACACTGAAAATTACCCAAGGGGGGAGACAAGATGGCGGGGAACTAGGAGGAGGCTCTGGTTCAACATGTCCCCTAAAGTGAGCTGATTACCTACCAAGGAACTCCGATCACTCATGAAATCAGCCTGAGATCAGAATTCTACTCGTCAGGATCTCTACGGGGGCAGAAGACACCAGTGGGCAGGTAAAGCCGAGTGGGAACGCCAGACTTGTATCAGAAGATAAACAAAAGGGGGAGGGAGCCACCAGAGGAAACGCATTGGGAAGTAATACCCCAATACGAGAGTGCCCCACGACTGGGGACCAGCATTAACTTGAAGACTGATAAAAAGCACTCAAAAAGAGAAAAGATCGCAGGGTGAAATTGTGGGAATTGGAACTGTTAGGGATAGGGGCTTAAGTCCCCCATGGAGGGCAGACACCCCTGGTCCTGAGCCAGAGAGAGTACAGTGGAGAAACCAGGTCTTGGTCTCTGAGCTGTGAGGAGACCTCCTAAGGGCGCTTGGCATGTGGCAGGGGCTGGGACCCTCCCGGAGCAGAAACAAACTTTTGCAGTCCCCACGTGTGTGCCGCGCCACGCTAGCAGAGCCTGAAACGCGCTCCACCCCCTCCCGAGAGGTGCGCGGGCGCCAGCCAGCGGGGCTCTCTAGGACCCAGAAAGTCTGATCGCTCTCAGCTCAGGCCAGCAGGAAAATCTCTGTGTGCCTTTCCTGCTTAGAACCTCTCTGGCGGTCTGGAGCTGCCCAGACAGCTGCTGCTTGTGGTTCTGAGTACAAGCAGGACACACAGGTGTCCCCAGAGATCACGGCTGGGAACCTGCTCTGCAGCACCCGGAGGGGAATGGACTGGGGCTTCTCTCTGGGAGGGAGGTCTGGGTGTAGTTTGCTTTCCTCTAAACCTCCAAGAACCATCCGGAGCTGCCAAGGGGGGAGAGAAAACAAAGGAACACACATAAAAACCTCCAGAGAACAAAAGCCTAAAGGCCCGGTTTCCTCAGAGCCCACCCCCTGGAGGGTGGCAGGAGGACTTAACTCAGGAAACACAGCCTGAAAACCCACGAGGCAGGCCCCTCCCCCAGAAAGCCAACCAGCAGAGAAGACAACAATCACTACTACTTCATAGATACCTTTAATTCTTAATTTGTTCCCACTATTCTGGTACATTTTTAAAATTTTTTTTAATCTTTTTTATTTTGTTATAAATTTTAGCCTATTTACCATCACAGTGAGATGTCCAGTACATCAAATTCCATAATAACCTGTTAACCTGAAATTTTTGATACATATACCCATGTTTTTTTTTTTTTTTTGCTTTTCTATTTTTCATATATTTTTTTAAATTTCACTTTAGTTTAGTTTAGATCATTCTTTTCTTTACTTTTATTTGCTAATATTCATATAGAGTTAAAATTCAAGGTAATCCCCTTTCCCCAATCAATGCTACCCCTATAGGTAAACCAATTTTTAATCCCCTGATATCTTAGGAAAGTTGTATCCTTTAAAAAAGATATCAAGATACATCCAGAAAGAAGCAAAATAACCTTCCACGCCCACACTGAGAATTTACAACCACTCTCCCATCTTTTTCTCCTACCAGTATTTTTGTATACTTGTGTTTGTCCTGGTAGTCTATAAATCTTATACTTAGGGTTCTTTTTGATGAGGTTCTTTTTTTTGTTTGTCTGTTTGTTTCTTTGTTTTGCTTCTACATATATATGTACATATTTTTTTTTCTTCTCTTGTCATATACTTTTATCAGTCTTTTTTGTTTGTCTGTATTTGTTTGTATACTTCACAAACCTTACCTTGGAGCCCATTTGGGCTGAGCCTTCTCTTTTATACTTCTTTCTTTTTCCTCTCTCTCTCTCTCTTTCTCTCTTTTTCTGCTTTCTCTCTTTCTTTTTTTCTTTCATTTGGGGGGGGACTCTTGATTGCTCAGAAGCATTCCAGGGTGCACCTTCACTGCACCAAGGTCGATACATCCAGCTACAACCATTCAGCCATCTCTCACCAAAATGACTAGGAGGAGGAATGCCCAGCAGAAGAAAAATTCAGAGAATGGGCCCTCTGCAACAGAGCTAATGGCTACCGACATAGACATTATGTCGGAAAGGGAATTCAGGCTAACAATTATCCAGGCAATAGCGAGGTTGGAGAAAACCATGGACAACCAAATGGAATTGATTAGGGCAGAACTGAGAGCCACCAGGGATGATGTTCACAATATTAGGGCAGAACTGAAAGCCACCAGGGATGATGTTCACAAGGCTCTCAATGACTTCCAATCTAATCTAAATTCTCTAAAAGCTAGGGTAACTGAGACAGAAGATAGAATTAGTGATCTGGAGGACAAACATTTAGAGAGAAAGGATCAGGAGGATGCCTGGAACAAACAGCTTAGAAACCACAAAAACAGAATCAGGGAAATAAATGATCCCATGAAACGTGCCAACGTCAGAATTATTGGAATACCTGAAGGGGAAGAGAAAGAAAGAAGTCTAGAAGATATTGTCAAACACGTTCTTCATGAAAATTTTCCTAATATCACAAATGGAAACAGCATTCATGTACTAGAGGCAGAACGGTCCCCCCCCCTCAAGATTTTAGATTCTCGAAACACCTTGAGACACCTGATAGTAAGAATGAGGAATTATAATTCTAGAGAAACTCTCTTGAAGGCAGCTAGGACAAAGAAGCTCCTTACATACAGAGGAAAGCCCATCAGAATAACGTCAGACCTGTCCACAGCAACCTGGCAAGCCAGAAAGGGCTGGCAAGATATATTCAGGGCACTAAATGAGAAGAACATGCAGCCAAGAATA
>PISX010019974.1:0-36893 GCA_004024625.1 Mellivora capensis
CCCACCACCAGGCTCCCCCAACCTCCCACCCCCCGCCCCTTCAAAACCCTCAGGTTATTTTTCAGAGTCCATAGTCTCTCATGGTTCATCTCCCCCCCAATTTCCCTCAACACCCTTCTCCTCTCCATCTCCCCATGTCCTCCGTGTTATTTGTTATGCTCCGCAAATAAGTGAAACCATATGATAATTGACTCTCTCTAGCAGTGCAATTTCTTGATTGTAAGGTAGTTCTGTTTTTCAATTTTTGAGGAACCTCCATACTGTTTTCCAGAATGGCTACACAAGTTGGTGTTCCCACCAACAGTGTAAGAGAATTCCCCTTTCTTTGCATTCTCACCAACATCTGTTGTTTCCTGATTGTTAATTTTAGCCATTTTGACAGGTGTGAAGTGACA
The DNA here is from genome assembly GCA_004024625.1 of Mellivora capensis. NCBI lineage: Eukaryota > Metazoa > Chordata > Mammalia > Carnivora > Mustelidae > Mellivora > Mellivora capensis. The sequence continues at coordinate 396 of PISX010019974.1, forward strand.
TCTCTTAATAGTTTTTATTTGGATCATGTTGAGTGATGTTGAACATCTTTTCATGTGTTTACCACTGTATCTCTGCTTTGGAAAAACGCCTATTCATGTGTTCTGCCCAGTTTTTAACTGGATTATGTGTTTTTTGGGGTATTGAGTTTTATAAATGCTTTATGTATTTTGGATGCTAACCCTTTATCAGATATGTCATTTGCACATATGTTCTTAAAATAAACTTATAGGAAGTTATATTTTAAGTGTAATTTTTTTAAGTTTATATTCAAGTTAGTTAACACACAGTGTTTATAGCATTACTGACAATGGTAAAATTATGGAAAAAACCCAATGTCCATTGACTGATGCGATGGATAAAGAAGGTGTGATATATATGTGTGTGTGTATATATATGTATTAGCCATAAAAACGCAAAGATGTGGATGAAGCTAGAGAACGCATGCTAAGCCAAATAAGTCAGAAAAACATAAATACCATACGATTTCACTCACATGTAGAAACAGACTCTTAACTATAGTGAACACACTGATGGTTATCAGAGGGAATGTAGTAGCCCTGATGTGTGAAATAAGTGACAAGGAATGAGGAGGCCACTTGTGATGAGCACTGAGTGATGTATGGAAATGTTGAATCACTAAATTCTACCCCTGATACTACTATTACACTGTATGTTAATTGGCTGGAATTTAAATAAAAACCTGGGGGAAAAAAGAAAACAACCATTAAAGGCAGGTCTTATTTGTCTTCTATTTATAATAAGGAACCAAAGCTAAAAAGATGACAAATCTTACCTAAGTTATATAGCCAGAGCGTGGTGGTTCTGTTTGTCTTCAAAATCCACCTTTTGAATAATATGTCAAGATAGGGATAGCATTAGCTAGGTAGGCCAACACCTAGTTCCTAACAATGGTGAATAAGATGACCTCCATGTTCATTACCCATGGCCTTCTCTATCTGTATCCTGTTCTTCCTCCCTACCATTTTTCAGGGTTATCATCAGGCACTGAGTCTCTATAGAACAGAAGCAGAAATAGATGATTTCAAGGGCTGTTTTCAGTCTTGTGATTTGTGGTTTTCATGAGTTAGTAACATTTTTCAACCAGAAGTTAATATTTAACCCAAATGAATGAATCTCTAAAGAGAGAATTTCCAGCATGGTGGCACATGGGGACAAGGGTGGTATCTTACAGATGGGCAGAAATGACTTACTGGGCCTGGTCTAGTCCTGTGGAGCAAGATCTCCCACTCTGTGGGACCTGATCCTGGATGCACATTACCTGTGGTTTTAGACATAGTAGTGATTTGGAGTTTAGGTTCCTAGATATAGGGCAGATAGAACATATGCTGTTTATCTTTCACGCCCACTTTGCAACAATTTGAGAATACTTTTTAAGGTGACAAAAATCAATGATTCAGAATATGCCCATGGAAAATATTTTGCTGGACTGGGTGAGTTTTACTGTCAACAAATTAAACCGTCTCTGTAAAATCTTCTCCCAAATGACAAATTTCTCGTGTATGGATTCAATTCTCTTAAAAAGTATGTCAAAAAACAAAGTCATCAATGCCATAGCTCTATTTCATTACACTTACATAAGCCTTTAAGTGAAAACAGTGACAATTTCAATGGCAAGAATTTCTTTAGAAAGTCATACCTAATATAATCACAGACCTCTACTAATACCTGCTAGGCTAGAAAAATTAATTATAACAAAATTCAGAAAATGTCACTTATATCATCTGCTCTCAAAATAAAATATCTTTGCCAAAAATTGTCTCTTTCCTAATATTTGGTCAGCACAAAAGAGAAATCGACTTCCATAAAGAGCCGACATTTCCAGCTTTTCTTCTTTCCTAATTATACAGAAAGTTACTCTGAACTCAGACTACTTTTATGCATTAATTAACCCGATTCCCCCATGCAAATATTTAACAAACATCCAGGAAACAAATATTCAGACATTGATTGAATTAAACAAATATTCAGACATTGATTGAATTAAACTGAACCCATAATCCAGATTCCACATGCTGTTTATTTTTTCTTCACCTAAAGTGGATGGGTGGGTGTGGGTTTGACTTTTCTTACACTCCTGGGGTTTTGAGCATCATTTGGTGTAATTGATTTCCCTAAAAACTGACAGTCTGATAGACAAGGAGCATATTTATTTCTTAGTCAGAGAAATGGGCTACAATGTTTTCAATGTAGATTCTATTTCTTTCATTTAAATCATGTTGAATCTTCAGAAAATTAAAGGAAAAGAGGAGTTACAGAGAACAACTCAAGAGGTATGTAATAGCTAAACAAATTTTTTAACGTTAATAGAAATGTTTGAATACCAGTAGTGTTAAATCTTAAACAACCAAACTGATAATAAAGTCCATCAAAGGAAGACAGGGCAAGGTAATAACTTTGCTTTTTACTGTGATAAACCTTAAAAATATAGCATATCTAAAGATTTTTTGAATATTATCTTTCCTTTCTCCCCCGCTTTGATCGCTCCTTTCCTTTATTTAAAAATTACTTAGTGAGAATATTGTATTCTACAGGTTATCTGGTAGAGATTGGTTAGGTTATTTTTTACCTTGTTAGTAATAGTTATTACGCATAGCATTTTTGGGAGGGAGAAGAAGGTAGGAGATCCCAGAGGAGAGAGTGAGAACAATGAGAGAAGCGAAGAGACTGGGAAATGACAAAGACAGGGACAAGTTGCTTATGGTAATTCACGTTATATTGAACTTTATTTCCCCTTGTGTTGGTTGTTTTATTTACCTACTGAGTATTTCATAAGCAAATACTATGTTCCAGGCACTGTTCTGGGCCCTGGGGATGCAAAGTCAAGAAGGATGTTATTACTTCTGTCCTCAGGTGAGATATAGTTTAGTGGGGGTAAGGGAGGTCAGTAAAGTGCAGCTGACAGGGGCTGGGGAGCGTGTCCTGCAAAGTCATGTACAAACAACTCTGGGAGCCCAGGGAATGCATCTAAGGCTGATGAGAAAAAAGTACCGAACTTACTAGAAGAAAGCCAAAAGTAAAACAAAACAAAACAGAACACTTTTTTTTTTTTTTTTTTTTTGAGTGGCTGAGGCCAAGTTCATGCATGTCCCACACCTGCTGCTTGGCCCTGCCCACAAGTCACTGATGCCCCCTTAGGCTAGGCTATGTGGAAAGCAGGGTAGGCAGTCACCCCCTGCAGGGGGCTTCACCTCAAGCCTCAGTTTCTCCTCAAAACGAACACTTTTATCATGTTGGCCTAGGGAAATCCTAGGGAAGGATTTAATGAGGAAACTTGACTGACATGGCTATACATTTTTAGACTTATCAGCCCATAAATCCCATTATTAATTTAAAACATGTAATAGTAGATTTACCATTTGCTATGCCATGTTTTAAGCTTTATAGAGTGCTAGCTAACTTTACAGATATATATGCACATGATAATATTGTATGGCAAGGCTGATTTATAGGCTTCGAAGTATTGTTCATTTTCTTTGCTACGTCGCAAATCGTTTTGCTGTTATAGCAAATTATCAATAGTTCCATGGTGATTTTAACCACATGGAACAAACTGCCCAATATTTTAAGTCCGTTTGCTAGAGTTATTTTTATTTCATTCAAGTGAAGTGGTTTTTTTGTTTGTAATGGTATAACTGGCAGTTCCTAAAAAAAATATCAGCTCTGCCAATCATAATGTTATGTGGTGGTAACTTTGATGTGAAGTTGAAGCTGGAACACCTTTCCTCTCTGAAAGCATAGGGGAAAGGACAAGCAATGCACTTCCCATGATTGTCTGTGGACGTGAACAGCTGCCTCCCACTGTGTGAGCTGTGCATAAAATGAGAACACGTTAAGTAGCTGCCAATAAAAAAAATCCTTCAGTTTCAACGCTGCTTTAGACTAACGATCAAAGTAGCCTTGGCACCCATAAATTAACCAGCATTCTGAAGTTATTTTATAACCGAGGAAGCAAATGTTATAGAAATAGAATTCTCATACATTATAATGTGGGAAAGATGTGTGTAATTTTCTCAAAATAATGTTAAGACTAAAACGAAGTGCCCTAAATTATACATTAGAACTGTTCAATGATGATACATAATAAGGGTAAAATAGTACAGATTTTTTTATAACTCCGATTTTGCAAATTCATATCTACTTAATATAGCATTCAACTTAAGGTAGCACTCATCCTACCGGGAGAGAAGTCACTCTTAAGCAAGGTATTAATTCATGCGCAGAGATATGCCAGAGATTGTTGAATAGATAACATAATGAAAATCCTGGAATTACTTCTAGCTTTTGCCATTTTAGCTTCATCATTATAAGAAAAGAGTGGTACTAATTCTTTCTAGCAAATTTAATAATAATTAGGTAATTGAATCTCCCACTCATAGCATTTTCCCCTTCTTTGGCCTCAGATATTTAAATCTTCTCTGAAGCCTAAGTATGAAGAGTTTCCTAGGAATGAGCCTCACCACAATTAAGCCCTTTATTAAAAATCCTGCTTTCATTAGTTAGTGAGAACTGTCAGAATATTGGCTTTACCACTCTCTACATGCTGTTTGTTAATATGAGACACGTCTATTTTTGTGCATTAACTAATTTAAATTTACCCTATCCTTTGTGACTGTGCTGTCCACTTCAAAACACACAAATCCATTTTCTTTAAGATTCACAGGTGATTTTGTCCTAAATATATCTTTACTTTCCTAATTTCCAGCCTAGTGAAAAGAGACACATTTCTTGGTGATTCATTCAAAGTGACATGACAACAAATCTCCGGCTAAAAAATTCCCAATTTATAAAAACAACATGTATAGCATCTTAACTGATGATATATCATACTGTGTCTATAAAAAATAATCACATTCAATGGAAGAATGGGGACTACAGAAATACTGGAATATAAGTGTTGGAAAAATACAAATTTTTGATAAATAATATTTACTGTGGCATTTTTGTTGTTTTATTGATGAGATGTCATCAAACAGATTCACAAATGTCTTTTTTTAAAATCAATATCCCACACATTTCAAATACCATAGAGAAGAAAGATTCATGGCAGTTACAAAGAGCCTATAAGAAGCCCATTTTATTTAGAGTTTATTTTCCTTAAATTTTCATGTAATCAAGTGTGAGACTGATCACTGTGCTAGTTCACAGAGTGTTATGCTGAAAGTCACGTACTCTCAGCAATATGAAGTCTCCCTGGTTCTTGGCTCAGTTTGTGAACTGGTTCTTCTTTAAGAACCAGCAAATGCACAGTCTCCTCTCTGCTAAGAATGTTCTTTTTCACATTGTCCAACCCAGAACTTACTTAGTATCAGGGAAGGTGTCCCTCTCTCCCCCCCAGCCTCGGCTTTCTGATAGGTTGTTTGTTGTTATTTTGTTTCTATTTTTTACAGTGTAATTGAGATATAATTGACATGTAACAAACCTTGTATCAGTTTGAGGTATATAACATGATGATTTGATTTGTGCATATATAGTGAAATGATCAACTCAATGAGTTTAGTTAATGTCTATCATCTCACATGGCTACACATTTGTTGCTTTCTTGTGATGGAAACTTGTAAGACCTGATAGGGTTAACTAGGCTCTGTGCAACATGTATGAAAGGTTGTACTTGCTTCACTGTATTTTGGTTTGGGGATCTCCCTGACTGGACCATCTCCCCTCCCAGGCTGAACTAAGTAGTTGAAGACACAAACTCTCTTAGTCATCTATTTGTTCCCTGAAGCCTAGACCAATTTCCGGTGTGTCATAAGGTAGATGTTAATACATTATTTATCATATAAAAAACAATGTAATCGGCTCTCCTTACAAGAAAAGATTGTTATAATACCCAGAAGTGATGGAAAGTTGGATCATTAAGCCTGATGTAATTGAACATGTTGAAGGAATCCATATGACAATGAATGCATTAGCTAGATATAACTGCACAACAGTCTGTTTAAATTTTTTAGATTAAAAAAAGGTTTATTTTATTTTTTTATTCTTACTGGCGTAGAACTTATGTGGCTTTTCTTCATGTATCAACTCTTCTCCTCTTTTTTTTTTTTTAATGAATAGAAGGACATATCCTGTAGCAATACTCTGAAAACTCCATCAAGCTTCCAACTTCAAGAATACTGCCAAGTTATGCACATCTTAAGATTTTTCTCATGTAAAGCCAAGAAATGTGAAACTTATTAGCAGTTCTCTTGTATGGTTTTATGAGGAAAAGGAAAATGCAGAAGTTAGTGTTCCTATGGCAATGAAGCTACAGTTCTGACTCCTTTCCCAGCTTTGCAAACCAGCGAGCCATGGCTGTGGATTCCTCACTCAACCAGACAGCTGGCAGAGCCTCCCAGGACCAAACAGTTGTTTTGACAAAAATCTTCTTTGGATCTGCTTTACTCTTTTCTTCTCTGTTAATTCTCACTTGTGTTAAAGAAAAACCCACGCTTATGTATGGATAACTCAGTGGATTTTTGATAGAACTTGCTTTTCTCTCATTGACATATTGCCCATCTCTGTCATTTCCTTGTGCTTGACTTATGAATCAGCCTGCATTTTGCTGGCTCTGATCATATCATTCAGAAAAAAAGTCTGAAAATCAGTGCATCATCTCTGGAGCAGGAGCTCAAATTCTGTGATGGATAACATCGCAAGGAGGCACAAATCAGGCAGTGTTAGGCGTCCGGATCTGCATCCATGATGTGAGTGGAGTAATAGTATCATACTTGAGAACTCAGTTTGGGATCATTAGAGGCTGTGCTTATCAGAGGCGGCATTTCAGCCACAGCAATAGATATCTGAAACCAGAATTCTTCCTACTCATAGGCTGCATCCCTTCAAATTAAATTCAGATTTGATTCTGGGATCTGTAAAAAGCAGCTTTTTGTGTCCAGGGGCTACAGATGGCTCTACCGAAATCCAATCCACGTATCCAATTGTTTATAGAGAAAGAGTTGTATGAAGTAGGAATGAGAAAGAGCAGATTTCACTGTAGTTGCACCCGGCTTAAGGGTGGTATCTGTCTCTCTGTCATTATTATTATTATTGCAGTTGTTAGAGATTCAAGGGAAGGTTTTTTACCCTCTAAAAAAAACTTTAAATTAATATAAAGTCAAATAGACTTTTTTTAAAATCCCCCTGACTTGCAGTTCTATGAGGTTTTTTTTTTTTTAAGATTTTCTTTCTTTTTTTCCTATTTTATTTTATTTCTTTCAGTGTTCCAGAATTCACTGTTCATGCACTATACCCAGTGCTCCATGCAATATGTGCCCTCCTTAAAACCCACCACCAGGCTCACCCAACTCCCTACCCTCTCTCCTCCAAAACCCTCAGTTTGTTCCTCAGAATCCACAGTCTCTCATGGTTCATCTCCCCCTCCGATTTCCCCCAACTCACTTCTCCTCTCCATCTCCCAATGTCCTCCGTATTATTCCCTTATGCTCCACAAGTAAGTGAAACATTAAGATAATTGACTCTCTCTGCTTGACTTATTTCACTCAGCATAATCTCTTCCAGTTCTGTCCACGTTGATACAAAAGTTGGGTATTCATCCTTTCTTTTTTTTTTTTTTTTAAGATTATTTATTTATTTATTTGACAGATAGAGATCACAAGTAGGCAGAGAGGCAGGCAGAGAGAGAGGAGGAAGCAGGCTCCCTGCTGAGCAGAGAGCCCAATGTGGGACTCGATCCCAGGACCCTGAGATCATAACCTGAGCCGAAGGCAGAGGCATAACCCACTGAGCCACCCAGGCACCCCAGTATTCATCCTTTCTGATGGAGGCATAATACTACTCCATTGTATATATGGACCATATCTTTATCCATTTGTCCATTGAAGGGCATCTTGGTTCTTTCCACAGCTTGGTGACTGTAGCCATTGCTGCTATGAATATCAGGGTACAGATGGCCCTTCTATGAGTTTTAACACACATATAGCTATAACCATTCCTTCAGGATACAGAACTATTACCTCACCACAGATTATTTCTATGTATGTATAGGTACCCTCTGCATTCCTCCCCCAACCCATGGCAACCACTGATCTGTGCTATGGAACTACAGTTTTGTATTTCTGAGAATACACTAGCCTGATAACAAATTATAGTAGGATATATATTTTGTTGGTGGACCAATCACTTAGCCATTCTTTTGGGAACAGGGAGCTAATGAGGGAAGTTGTTCAAGGGAGAGGAATGGGAAGCATCACTTCCCCTTCAGTTGATATGCCCTTCTGGTGACTCTCCTTAACCTCATTTTCTCTCATTAACACAGGGGAGCTAGGAAGATTAATTAAAATCTCCTTTTCCCTGTCCTCAAGCAAAAATTCTCATAAGGAAGTATTAAGTCAATGTGGTGGAGAGAAGAACAGATTTTGCAGACAGTCTACTGGCAGATCTAGTCTGGCATTTTGATAATGTCAGGTGGTACTCAGGCAGGCACCTGGAAAATTGGCTACTTGTAAATACGGTAAGGGTGTTTCTACCCACAGAGGGAGCCACCTTGAGACACAACTCCTGAGAACTCTTCTCACCCTGGCTGTGCATCTTGCCAGGGAAGGGATGAGCTCTGCTGGCTGGGCCATAACCCCCTTTTCCTGCAATCTCTGTCTAATTTACGTAGAACAAAGTCTGGCCACAGAACTAGCAACTGTCCAGTTGATAAAAACAATTGGATTCTTGGTCTTCCATGATAGAAGTGGAGCATCCAGAAAATTGCAGGGAGTGGTAGGGGAGTGACAAGTTTGCACTACTTGTGCTGCAGAACGCTTGACCTCTTGTGTCTGGTTTGGGGTACATTGAACATGTTGAAGAAATAGAGTGAGTTGAATGAACTACTGAAATGAGAAACGGGTTAAGGAATTTAATACGGTTGGCTTGTAAAGGAAAGACTCACAGGTCTACATATAACTGTCTTCAAATATCTTTTATGCAGAACAGACTTGTGTTACCCCCAGAACAGGGACTTTTAAGTTCTATGAATCATAGACACTTTTGAGAATCTGACGAATGCTTTGGACACTTGATGCAGAAAATGCACTTGCACACAATATTTATCTGTATATATACATACATTTCGGGAATTTTTAGCAAAGATACTCATACATTTTTAGGAAACTCTCAGACATGCTTTCTTCCTATATGGTGGATATAGTAAGATCAGAGTAGCAGATTTCAATTTAGTAACAGTAGACCTTTCTATGATTTGAGATTTCTGGAGCTGAAATAGACTGCTTAGGGAGTTAATAAGCTCTCTGTCACCAGGCAAATTTAAGAGTAGGCCAGTGGTTCCTTGATGATTTTGTTGAAGAGGAATCTTAAAAATATGGTAGAGTTTGGCTGATGAACTCTATTTCTTTAAAGCCTTGAGAATCAATTAGATTCTATGAGTTTTATAGTAAAAAACTCACATAATATGGTTGGTCTATAAGGCATATGGTAATCCTTTTCACAGACACTGGCATTCATGTACAGCTTTATAGAGTATTTGATTTATTTTAGGACTTCTGCTTAATTTCCTCTTGGTGTGCTCCATAATTTTCATTAGCTCCGTTTGGAGTCCTTTTTGGGTTTGGCTCTATGGACCAGTATCCATATTCATTGCAGTAATAAAGCTTTAAAATTGAGATATAAAGTCATGTGTTAGTTATCAAATTTCCTTAGCTCATTAGCTCCTAAAGAATAGAAACTGGAGGTTTTTAGGTGGATCTTGCATAAAGACCTGCTCCATGGGGTTACTAAGGTCACTGTGACTTGCTGCCATCCTTTGCACAATCCTATTTTCAAGAAGCTTTTTTGTCAATTGTCCTATTGACTTTACATTGTTTTGCTGGAAAGGGAAGGAGGAAGACAGAGATTGAGACACACACACACACACACACACACACACACACACATATATATAGAGAGAGAGAGAGAAAAGAGAGAAAGTTGGGGGAGGGTGTGAGGAGTCTGACCAATTTTAACCAGTACTTCTTAATGACAGCCTTCTATGTTGCTAAACTAAATGAAGAAGTTTATTCCCCATTTTTCATTCCTCAGGGTTTTTCCTGACCCTAGAAGCAAAAGGATTGCTTAATGATAATTCTATTTTGGGGGGGTTCCAGATTAATTTGGGATAGAGCCGTAGCCTTTTTGTGGTCCAGAGAAGGCACAGAGAGAGGATGAATAAGATCATCTCCCAAAAGGTAGAAACCTCATAAAAAAAGAAACTGGGAGATATATTGCTGTGAAAGCATTTGTTGTTAAGTCATTAATGGGGCCTCAGCTGTGTGAAAAGTAGGTTTAATTTATATTTTAAAAATGCTGTTGAAATATATTACTAATCTGTTCATTCCCATGAGCTGGAGGTTCCTTGAGAGATTTCTAAGGGTGGATTCTTCCACAGGAAAGTAACATGTTTCTCAAAATACCAGCTATTTCTGGGAATTATCATAAAGGGTATTAAAGTCAGAAGAACAATGTGTGGAATTTTGGATGTTGCAACCAAAGGAATAACTAGAGAAGGTCCAGGAAAGGGCACCTGAACTGAATCAAGGGAATGTGAGTGCTGCCATCTGAGGACAATCTAAAAATATTTGCTCTCATCTGTCTGGCAATATGCAGGCTAAAATGAAAAATGATTGATGTCTGTCAAATTATGAAAGTTATGTATAATTGGAACCAAACTTAAATGCAAATGAACTAACATATGTGAATGGGATTTAAATAGTTCCTGGCACATAGTAGGTGTTCAATAAATGTTAATTCCCTTCTTGTGCAAGCTTATTTGGAAGTTTAAAAGAGGAAATTTCAACACAAATGAAAAGAAATATAATTTGCAGCAGGTAGTAAACATATGGAATTTGGTATTGAAAGAGGTGATTTTGGTGGAAAATGTAGAACTAGCTTCAAAATAGACTTGGATGAATCCAGAGATGATAGATACATAATGACTAGTTAAGGGAAACTATTTATGATTCTGTAGGCTGAGGAGACGTCTGACTTAAAAAACAGAAGTTTGTTGTTTTTTCTCATTATGAAAGACACATTGCTAAATAATTTTCAGAAAAAAATAGATGAACAAAAACCAAAACCAGTATGATACCAGTATTTAGCAATACCACTAGAAATTTTACATGTACAGTTTCTGCATTTTTCCATGTAAATGAAATACATAAATATTTGATACATGTTATTTCACTTAATGAAGTGAACAACTTTCCATATCATTAAAATTATTTACAACACAGTTTTGTTCAATTAATATTACATACTATGAAGGATATCCTGTATACTATAAACAATTGCCCAGAGATAGACTCTGATAATTTTTTCCTCAGGTCCTGCTGTTAGAACAAGATGGTGGAGGAGTAAGAGACCTAAGTTTTTTCTGGTCCCAGGAATTCAGCTGGTTATCAAACCATTCTGAACACCTACAAACTGAATAGGAGTTTTAAGAAAAGGATAGCAGCAATTATTTGAACAGAAAAGTGACCACTTTCTGGAAGGTAAGACATGAGGAGATGTGAATCCGAGGCAATATACGGGAAGATAGACTGTGGGGATGGGGTGGGGAGGGAGCCTCCATCAGCCACTTCCCAGCAAGTGATAGAGCAGTGGAGCACAAAATTGGAAGTTTTAGAAGTCTGCTCCAGTGAGGGACGTTGTTCCAGTAGCTAACTGGGGGATGGGGGTGTGGAACCTTCACTGGGACAGTGTGGTTTCAGGACCCTTGGAGTCACAGCAAAACAGGGGTTCTTGGGTGCAGCAGAGCTCCCAGGTATCAGAGCTGTCAGGTGGCTGCAAAGACAGAGCCAAGGAGGGGCTCTTGTTGCCATAAACCTTGATCCATGGCACAGTCGGGCCACTGCTCTTTGAGCAGGCACCCCACAAAGGGCAAATCCAGAGAGACCTCCTCCTTCCTCCTCTGACAGAAGTGGTGTGAGAGCACGTAACAGGAATCCACTGGGTTTGGAAACTCCAAATGGGACTGTGTGCCAGAGATAGAAATGCTTGGTCACAGGCCAGGTGAGCTCGAAGTGCAGCTGGAGACCAGGGAGACAGGAGGGAATAATTGCTTTTCTCTGTGGGCACACTGAGGAGCTTTTGGCTCCTCTGGAACCAGAGATTGGGAGGCTGCCATTTTCATTCTCATCCTATAAAGCAGTACGGAAAGCCTTCAGGGAACAAAAGCTACAGAGAGCAAACCTGAGCAGATTACTGAGCCTGGCCCCTGGCAAGGGCCGTGTAATTCTGCCTCGGGCAAAGACATTTGAGAATCACTGAAACAGACTCCTCCCCAAGATGATCAGCAAGAACATCCAGCCAAGACCAAGTTTACTTATCAATGAGTACTGCAAAACTCCAGCAGTAGGGGAATACAGCACATAGAATTCATGGCTTTCCCCCATGATTCTTTAGTCTTTCCAAAGTTAGTTTTTAAAGTTTCTTTATTTTTCTCTTTTTAAATTTTTCTTCTTTCCTTTTTCATCCAATATCTTATCAATCCCTTTTTTCATTTTCATAGTCATATTTTATCCCTTATTTGTGTTTAACTTTATGTTTTGTATACATATAAATTTTTCTTTCTTTAAAATTTTGGTATGCAGTTTCTTCTAACAGAACAAAATATACCCTAAATCTAGTGTATGGCTTTGTTTTAGTCTCCACCCTGATCACATTCTCTTATTTATTTATTTATATATATATTTCTTTTTTTTTCTTTTTTCAATCTTTTTTCTTTTTTCAATTCCTTTTAAAAAGTTTTTTAAAAAAATATTTTATTTATTTATTTGACAGAGAGAGAGATCACAAGCAGGCAGAGAGAGGGGGAAGCAGACTCCCTGGAGAGCAGAGAACCTGATGCAGGGCTTGATCCCAGGACCCTGAGATCATGACCCGAGCCGAAGGCAGAGGCTCAACCCACTGAGCTACCCAGGCGCCCCTAAAACATCTTTTTTTTTTTTTTTTAGATTTTTATTTATTTATTTGACAGACAGAGATCACAAGTAGGCAGAGAGGCAGGCAGAGAGAGAGGAAGGGAAGCAGGCTCTGTGCTTCGCAGAGAGCCCGATGCGGGGCTCGATCACAGGACCCTGGGATCATGACCTGAGCCAAAGGCAGAGGCTTTAACCCACAGAGCCACCCAGATGCCCCCCTAAAACATCTTTTAAAATTTTCATCCTTATAGTCATATTTCATTCCTTCATCATATTTATCTTATTTGTGTGTATATGGATATAGATATAGATATAAAGATATATATACATACATCTCTCTCTCTCTATATATATATATGTAGAGAGAGAGAAAGAAATATATATATTTCTTTCATTCTTTAAAATTCTTTAAAAATTTGGGATATATATACATACATCTCTCTCTCTATATATATATAGAGAGAGAGAAAGAAATATATATATTTCTTTCATTCTTTAAAATTCTTTAAAAATTTGGGATATATATACATACATCTCTCTCTATATATACATATATATAGAGAAAGAAATATATATATTTCTTTCATTCTTTAAAATTTTGGGAGGCGGTTCCTTCTAACAGACCAAACTACATCCAAAATCTAGTGTATGGCTCTGTTCTATTCATTAGCCTGATCATATTCTTTTCTTTTTTCTCTTTCTTTTCACCATGATTTTGGGTCTCTTCAGATTTGTTTAGTGTATATTTTTCTGGGGTTGTTGTTAACCTTTTAGCATTTTATTCTCTCATTCATCTGTTCTTCTCTGGATAAAATGACAAAATGGAAAAACTCACCTCAAAAAAAAGAACAAGTGGTAGTATGAACTGCTGGAGACCTAATCACTACAGACATCAGTAATATGTCAGAACTTGAGTTTAGACTGACGATTATAAAAATATAAGCTGGGCTTGAAAAAAGCATAGAAGATAAAAGAGAATCCCTTTGCGGAGAAATAAAAACTAAAATCTAACCAAGTCAAAACTAGAAAGGCTATTAATGAGGTGCAATAAAAAATGAAGGCTCTAACTGCTTGGATAAATGAGGCAGAAGAGAGAATTTGTGATACAGAAGACCAAATGATGGAGAATAAAGAAGCTGAGAAGGAGAGAGTTAAACAAATACTGGATCATGAGGGGAGAATTTGAGAAATAAGTGATACCATAAGACAAAACAATATTAGAATAATTGGGATCCCAGAAGAAGAATACAGAAAGAGAGGGGCAGAAGGCATATTGGAGCAAATTAAAGTGGAGAACTTCCTTAATTTGCAGAAGGAAACAAGCATCAAAATCTAGGAGGTACAGAGAAACCTCCTCAAAATCAATAAAAATATCAACACGCCGACATCTAATAGTAAAATTTACAAGTCTCAAAGACAAAGAGAAAATCTTGAGAGTGGCTTGAGACAAAAGTTCTGTAATCTACAATGGTAGAAACATTAGATTGGCAGCAGACCTATCCACAGAGACCTGGCAGACCAGAAAGGACTGGTATGATATATTCAGGGTACTAACTGGGAAAAATATGAACCAAGAATACTATATCCTGCTAGGTTGTCATTGAAAATAGAGGGAAAGATAAAAAGCTTCCAGGATAAACAAGAAGTAAAATAATTCATGAACTACCAGCCCTACAGGAAATATTGAAAGGGGTCCTCTAAGCAAAGAGAGAGCCTAAAAGTAACAGACCAGAAAGGAACAGAGACAATACACAGTAAGTCACCTTAGAGGCAATACAATGACACTAAATTCATATCTTTCAATAGTTGCCCTGAATGTAATGGGCTAAATGCCCTAATCAAAACACACAGTGTACAAGAATGGATAAAAAAACAAGACCTATCAATGTGCTGTCTGCAAGAGACTCATTTTAGACCCAAAGACACCTCCGGATTTAAAGTGAGGGGGTGGAAAACCATTTACCATGTCAATAGACATTAAAAAAAAAAAAAGCTGAGGTGGTAATCCTTATATCAGACAAGTTAGATTTTAAACCAAAGACTATAATAAAAGAGGACACTATATCATACTTAAACCAAAGTATATCATACTTTAAACCAATATAATGAGATAAACCAATATAATGAGAAGGACACTATATCATACTTAAAGGGCCCATCCAACAAGAAGATCTAACAATTTTACATATCTTTGGGCCTAACATGGGAGCAGCCAATTACATAAGCCAATTAATAACAAAATCAAAGAAACACATTGACAATAATACAACAATAGCAGGGGACTTTAACACCCCCCTCACTGAAATGGACAGATCATCTAAGCAAAAGATCAATAAGGAAATAAGGCTTTAAATGACAACTGGACCAGATTGACTTGACAGTTACATTCAGAACATTCCATTCCAAAACAACAGAATACACATTCTTCTCTATTGCACCTGGAACATTCTCCAGAATAGATCACATCCTGGGTCACAAATCAGGTCTCAACTGGTACCAAAAGATTGGGATCATTCCCTGAATATTTTTGGACCACAATGCTTTGAAACTTGAACTCAATCACGAGGTAATTTGGAAAGAACTCAAATACTAAAGACCATCCTACTAAAGAATGATAGGGTCAACCAAGAAATTAACAAAGAATTAAAAACAATTCATGGAAACAATTGAAAATGAAAACACAAGTCTTAAAAACCTTTGGGATGCAGCAAAGGCGGTCTTAAGAGGAAAGAACATAGCAATACAAGCCTTTCTTAAGAAATAAGAAATGTCTCCAATACACAACCTAATCCTACACTTAAAGAAGCTGGAGAAAGAACAGCAAATAAAGCCTAAACCCAATAGGAGAAGAGAAATCATAAAGATCAGAGTAGAAATCAATGAGATAGAAACCAAAAGAACAGTAGAACAGATCAATGAAATTAGGAGCTGGTTCTTTGAAAGAATTAATAAGATTGATAAATCCCTGTCCAGACCTACCAAAAAGAAAAGAGAAAGGACCCAAATTGATAAAATCATGAATGAAAGAGGAGAGAGCACAACCAACACCAAAGATATACAAACAATTATAAGAACATATTATGAGCAACTATATGCCAGCAAATTAGAGAATCTGGAAGAAATGGGTGCATTCCTAGAGACGTATAAATGACCAAAACTGAACCAGGAAGAAATAGAAAACTTGACCAAACACATAATCAGCAAGGAAATTGAAACAGTCATCAAAAATCTCCCAAAAAAGAGCCCAGGGCCAGAATGCTTCCCAGGAGAATTCTACCAAACACTTAAAGAAGAATTAATACCTATTCTGAAAGTGTTCCAAAAAAATAGAAATGGGAGGAAAACTTCCAAACTCGTTTTATGAGACCAGCATTACCTTGATCCCCAAACCATATAAAGACCCCATCAAAAAAGAGAATTACAGAACAATATCCCTGATGAACATAGAAGCAAAAATTCTCACCAAAATACTAGCCAATAGGATCCAACAGTACATTAAAAGGATGATTCACTATAACCAAGTGGGATTTATTCCTGGACTGTAAGGTTTGTTCAACATCTGCAAATCAATCAGTGTGATACACTACATTAATAAAAGAAAGAACAAAAGCCTTATGAATCTCTCAATAGATGCTGAAAAAGCATTTGACAAAGTACAGCATCCTTTCTTGATTAAAACTCTTTACACTGAGTGTAGGAATAGAGGGTACATACCTCAATATCATAAAAGCCATCTTTGAAAAACCCACAATGAATATCATCCTTAATGAGGAAAAATAGAGATCTTTTCCCCTAAAATCAGAAACACAGCTGGGATACCCACTATCACCACTGCTATTCAACATAGTACTAGAAGTCCTACTCTCAGCAATCAGAACAAAAAAAGAAAGAAAGAAAGAAAGAAAGAAAGAAAGAAAGAAAGAAAAGGCATCCAAATTGGCAAAGAAGTCAAACTCTCACTCAGTGCAGATGATATGATACTTTATGTGGAAAACCCAAAAGACTCCACCCCAAAACTTCTAGACCTCATAGAGGAATGCAGTAAAGTGTCAGGATATAAAATCAATGCACACAAATCAGTTGCATTTCTATACACCAACAAGAAGACAGAAGAAAGAGAAATTACAGAGTTGATCCCATTTACAATTGCACCCAAACCTATAAGATACCTAGAAATAAATGTAACCAAAGAGGCAAAGAATCTGTACTCCAAAAAATAAGAACACTCATGAAAGAAATTGAGGAAGACACAAAAATATGAAAAAAATGCTCCATGCTCATGGATTGGAAGAACAAATATTATCAAAATGTCTATGCTACCCATTGCAATCTACACATTGAATGCAATCCCTATCGAGATACCATCAACTTTTTTCAAAGAAATGGAGCAAATAATCCTAAAATTTGTATGGGCAAGAAAAGACCCCAAGTAGCCAGAAGAATGTTGAAAAAGAAAACCAAAGGTGGTTGCTTCACAATTCCAGACTTCAAGCTCTATTATGAAGCTGTCATCATCAAGACAGTATGGTGCTGGCCCAAAAACAGACCCATAGGTCAATGGAACAGAATAGAGAACCCAGTAACGGACTCTCAACTCTATGGTCAACTAATCTTCGACAAAGCAGGAAAGAATGTTCAATGGAAAAAGACAGTCTCTTCAACAAATTAGGTTGGAAAATTGGACAGCCACATGCAGAAGAATGAAATAACCATTTCCTTACACCAAATAAGCAATAGACTCAAAATGGATGAAAGGCCTGTGAGACAGGAATCCATCAAAATCCTGTGAGGAGAGCACAGGCAGAAACCTCTTCAACCTCAGCCAAAGCAACTTCTTCCTAGAAATATCTCCAAAGGTGAGGGAAGCAAGGGAAAAAATGAACTATTTGGACTTTATCAAGGTACAAAGCTTTTGCACAGCA
The DNA here is from genome assembly GCA_004024625.1 of Mellivora capensis. Taxonomy (NCBI): domain Eukaryota; kingdom Metazoa; phylum Chordata; class Mammalia; order Carnivora; family Mustelidae; genus Mellivora; species Mellivora capensis. The sequence continues at coordinate 18,239 of PISX010019974.1, forward strand.
AAGGAAACACAGTCAACAAAACAAAGAGGCAAACTATGGAATGGGAGAAGATATTTACAAATGACACTACAGATAGAGGGCTGATATCCATGATAAATAAAGAATTTCTCAAACTCAACACCCAAAAGAACAAATAATCAAGTCAAAAAAATGGGCAGAAGACATGAACAAACAATTCTTCAAAGAAGACATATGAATAGCTAACAGACAATGAAAAAATATTCATTGTCTATTAACCATCAGGGAAATTCAAATCAAAACCACATTAAGATATGACCTTATACTGGTTAGAATGACAAAAATTGGCAAAGCAAGAATGCTTTGAGAGTTGGAGAATGTTGGAGAGGTTGTGGAAAAAGGGGAACCTTCTTACACTGTTGGTGGGAATTCAAGTTGATACAGCCACTTTGGAAAACAGTGTGGAGTTTCCTCAAAAAGTTAAAAATAGAGTTACCCTATGACCCAGCAATTGCACTACTGGATATTTATCACAAAGATACAGATGCAGTGAAAAGAAGGGCCAAGTGCACCCCATGTTTGTAGCAGAAATGTCCACAATAGCCAAACTGTGGAAAGACTGAGATGCCCTTCAACAGACAAATGGATAAAGAAAATGTGGTCCATATATACAATGGAATATTACTCAGCCATCAGAAAGGATGACTACCCACCATTTACATCAATATGGAGGAGATTATGCTAAGTGAAATAAGTCAAGCAGAGAAAGGCAATTATCATATGGTTTCACTTATTTGTGGAACATAAGGAATAGCATGGAGGACATTAAGAGAAGGAAGGGGAAAAATGAAGGGGGGAATCTGAGAAAGAGATGAACCATGAGAGACAATAAACATCAGGAAACAAACTGAGGGTTTTAGAGGGGAGGAGGTAGGGGGATGCGTTAACCTGGTAATGGGTATTAAGCAGGAGATTGCATGGAGAACTGGGTGTTACACACAAACAACAAATCATGGAACTTTACATCAAAAATTAATGATGTATTGTATGGTGAATAACATAACATAATAAAAAAGTAAATAAAGTATATGCAAATAAAAACGGAAAGTATAAATGGAGGAAAATAATAAGGCCTTAATTCTCAATTTTGTTGATGAGGAAAAATAAGCAGAAATGAAGGGTTGGGGTACAGTAAAAGATTCCTTATGACCTATGGTTAATTATGTGAGAGATAATTGAAATAGAAATGAAGGAAAGCTCCATGAAGGAGGAATGGGTTTGAATAGATGTACTGAACACAATGTAGATTTGGAATAGGTAAAGAGGTGGAGGAAGTTGTTTCTATGTAAAGATCAGAGAACTGAGAAAGAAGTAGGCACATATAAAAGACAGACACTAACTGGAGTGAAAAGTTGAGTTGGAGGGTAAGATGAAATAAGGTTGCAAAAACATTGGTTACAGAGGAATTTGTATAGCAAAAAGAGAAGGTTGGCTTTGATATAATAGGCTTTGAGGGATTAGTGCACACTCTTGAGACAGAATGATAATTTAAGAATCATGATCTCTGTTCTTGCAAAAGTTAATTGAGATATTGAATTATGAAGGTCCCTTAAACACCAGTGTTCCTCATGGATTTATCAAAAAACTTCTTCCCTTTTAACAGCCCATTCCTTGATAATTTCTGTCACCTTTAAAATCAACTTTTTCCTTTTACAGGAGAGGTAAGTGAGGCCCAGAGATGAGGTCATTAGTAATTAGTGGTAAAGTCAGGTCTAGATACACATTCCTGGATGACTGGCCCAGCACACATTTCATCAGACCTCTGATTTCCAACATCTGTCCTGAGAGGCAACAGGACAGAGTGACATGGACTGTAGATTTTCTGGGCTCAAGTCCAGCTCTGTTACTCACTAGCTTCTGACCTTTGGCATCTTTCTCTCTCATTCCCTTGTTTTCTTAGAGTATCTGCTTCATGGGTTCTGGGAAAATTAGCCAATATTCATAAAACACTGAGAACAGAGTCTGGCACATCCCTGGAGGAAGAAAGGTATAAGGAAAGTGGAATCAAGGATTACATTGCTAAACTGAACAATGGTGGTCTTCCTCCCACCTCACAGGAAACAAATTATATCATTTGATTCCTCATTTTAAGTTTATGGCTGGTACATCAAAATTTTTGTTGTCATCAGGTGCAGTGGATAAAGTATGGCCTTACAGTCAATTCTCTTATCTGAAAAAACAGAAACAACACTTACATATTCTGTCAGGTTGTTTTCAAGTTGAAATGAAATATTATATATAAAGTTGAGTGTGTGCCACTTGGAGGAACTCAGTAAGTGTTAACTCTTTTTTCTCTCAAAAAAATTTTTTTTTGTCTACCAGTGGTAGTGGAAAACAGAGCAAATGAAGGAACAGCAAGTAAATATTAATGAAAAACTTAAGAAACAGTTGATAACTTGTATGCTTATTGTATATATGTGTATGTTTTCTGAATGTTTGTACATGTACTCTCCTCACTTGGATTTTCCATTATGTGCTATTTAACATCTCTTTTGAAGTTCTCCAAATTCAGTTTTCTTGTAGATTGAAGAAAGAAAGATGAGCAGGTTTCAAACTGTGTATGTAGACTTTCCTAAATAACACTTCATGATAACCTCCTCTCCGCATCTTGAGAAGGAAGACAAAAATGTTACTGAATGATTTTAAAAATTACATTGTTTAAAGTGTGTTAACTAAAAATAACATTGTATTGGGCAGTGAAACTTGGCCATAGGAATGTTTCGATTGCTAAATATTACCAAATGTTTATATGAGCTAAAGCAGTCAGACCAACAGTGATTCATTTCTCAGCTTTTCTGAGTCGGTCCTGAGGAGAAACCAGCAAATGAGAGCATGGGTTCTGTTTCTGAGGCTACAGCCTTGGGAAGGATATGAGGGAAGACTGGGTCCTACTTTGCTCCCATGAGTGGGAGTTTCTGGGAGGCATTATGTGAGGATAAAACCCTTGTGAGGAGTAACAATATATGTGCTGTTTGTTAAAATGATGCTCTCAGATGTCAGTCTAGTGTCTAGCATTATATCAAGCAGTAGCTACATATCCCCAGAGAGAGAAAACTTGATTTTATTGTGCTGTGGTACTTAATGGTAGAATAAGGTGCTACAAGACATCTTGCTCACGATCTCTATTCCTTTCACTTTAGAAGAAAATTGTATTGAGTGCTTGGGTATTTTGAGTGAGATAAGGAGGAATTTTAATAAGCAAATCCTTTGGCCAAATTTCTCCTTCTAACTTGAAGCCTTCTATAATACATACATAATAATACTTATACTTTCTTCTTGGGAATTGTTTCTTATTGTAATAAATATACCTATATCATGTGCCTACAAATTTCATTGTATATTCCATTGTATATTCCATTGAAACAGCTTTCATCGGTGTTTTTTAACTGAAGGGAGAATGTGGGTGTAAGAGATGGAAGTACTAAGCACAGAAAGATATTGGGATCCACATTTTCAAACTGCACATGCCCCAGGTTAAGAATTAAGAAACGTAGGTTGCTCCTCCTAGTAAAAGAAAAATTGGAGCATGTAGTATAATTACAGAAAGTAAGCAAAATCTTAAAGTGATTATTTTTGAAGACTATGTTGAAATTCTTCATGTAGTGATGAAGAAATAAAAATATGGGAACCTCCAAGATGGAGCAATAGAGAATGAATTGGGAACAGCCAGGTGATGAAATCCAGAGCTCCAAGGCTTAGAACAGTATGATCACAAGTTACTAAAATTAGCATGGTTGTGAAATCTTTAATATAGTTATCAGCTTTTCTGCACCTTGGCTTCATCATCTGTAAAATGGAAATAATGACAGTACTTTGCTTCCTAAGATCATTTTGTGGATTAAAAGAGTTACCATAGGGGCGCCTGGGTGGCTCAGTGGGTTAAAGCCTCTGCCTTTGGCTCAGGTCATGATCCCAGAGTCCTGGGATCGAGCCCCACATCTGGCTCTCTGCTAGCGGGGTTCCTGCTTCCCCCCCACCCTGCCTGCCTTGTGATCTCTGTCTGTCAAATTAATAAATAAAATATTAAAAAAAAGAGTTACCATAAAAGCTCTATTTACTATCTTTTATGGTTATCATCTTGTTTGCTGGAATACTGTTGGTATAACTTATAATACTGTTGGTATAACTTATCTTTTTTTCTTCCAAATAATTTTGGCACTCAGAAACTTTTATTTTAAATAAACATTCACTTAAACCATGTTAAAAACCATGTATTTTAATTTAAAAATACACATTTTAAAAAGAAGCAGTAAAATAGAGAGAACAAATGATTTGTTATTTTGAAACAATCAGTTGGCTAAATTTACCCTAAAGGAGGTAGTGCTCTACTTTCTTTACTGAAGGAAAGCAGGTCAAGTTGCATAGGTTGATAAATGGAGATTTTTGTCCCCAAGAATAACTACCTGGGAATGGGAAGGGAAACATTGGGCAAGGATGCTTTTATTACTTGTTCGTTGCTCTCAGGAGTTATGCACCACTAGTGTGTGAGGCTGAGAAGCACCTCACTATTAAACATTATACTAGTTTTAAATGTTGATTGATCATAAAGAAGATACACTTTTATAAGAGGGGAAGTGCATTCAACATTTTCCCCGAGTAAAGTATGCAGAAAACCTGCTTAAATGGGGCATATAATTTTTAATGACTCAGGCCTTTAGTCCTTGGAAACGAACCAAGTATGATAAATAAGATGGAAGCTGGTGAGTATTGAGTGTCTCATCACACCAGCAGATTGGAAATCACCTGAGAATGGGTAAGAAAGGTAATAGCTTGAAAGGCTTTGTCTTTAGTCCAGCTGACTTTGAAAAGCATTGAATAAATTGAAGAAAGTTGACTGTAATCAACTCATCCAAAAATCTCTTTCGGAAAATTGAGAGATACCGACAAGATAATTAGAAATAGTTTAAGACTTTCATTCCAAGAAAAAACAAAATCAAGCTTTGGTTTCTCACAGAAATTGTTTTTCAGTCAGTTTTCTTTGACCCATACATTATTGACAAGAAAATGTTTCCACCTCTTGCCTTTTCTTTTGCTAACTTTTGACCTTTGATTTTTCAAATACTTATTTGTCTACACACCGGTAGGCTGCTCTTATTTCTGTTCTTAATTCACTGGCTACCCTTTGGAGGGAATGTTCACTCATTTGTCCAGGAGAAAAGCAAGGTTTATGCATCTTTAAAAAATAAATGAATGCAGTTATTCTTTTATTTAATCAGATATAGTCTAAAAATATATTAAACCTGTCCACAGAGATCATAAAGAAGAGAGAATGTAGAAAATTAAAGAATTAGGTAAATTAGAAAAGCTTAAGATGAACAAGTAACTAGTGCAGAAAAAAATAAATATATCGCATATCCAATTGATTTTAATATAACACCAATGGAGCATCAATGCAAAAAAACTATATCCATGGAATTTAGTTGACTTTCTCTTTATAAAGCATCCAGTGCTCTAGGACTCCCCCAAATTAAATAACAGATCATCAAACAAAGAGAATATAAAAATACAGAAAAAAAAGTGATGAATAACCAGGTTGATCTTAAGAAATAGTTCTGATTGATAATAGTTAGAACAGTAATTGTTAATTTTGGTGTCAGTGTGAGACAATATCATTAGCTAATGAAAGATTTATGCAAACTCTCAATGTACTATAACATTGAAGTTATAAAAAGGTAAGCAGAATTTTAAGAACAAAACAAAAGACAAGGGATCAAAAACTTTAAGAAGATTCAGAATCACAGAACTAGGGACAAAGGTATAATAACTATCAAATATAAAACTGTAAAGGTCAAGAAAATGGATATTTGACAAATCAAAATGAGATTCATTGAGATGAGAGATGAGAGATGAGTTATGTCAAAAACTATAGAAATTTTAATATTTATGAAAAGGCTCATTGTTCATATATAGAAGAAACCTCAGTTCATCTTAATAAAATAAGAACAATGTGAATGTAAGTTTGCTTAAATGAATTTCACAAAAATTTCTCTATTTTATGCTTGAAATATTCTCATAGCATATTTTGCCATTTTTAATAGAGAAAAGCAAATGAAAGGGAAATCTTCATTACAAATGTAAATCAATTTTGTGTTTATATTGAGGGGAAAATATTGACCATATATACAAAATACAAAATTATTTCACATAGATTTTCTGATATACATAAGGCACACATAAGCAATCACACACAAATATAAAATGCAGAAATATATGTGTGTGTGTGTGTGTGTGTGTGTTTGGTGAGTGTGTGAATGTTAATAATATTTTCTTAGCAGAAAACCAAAACTTTAAGCCTTAATTTGTTTGTTTATTTATTTATTTATTTATTTAAGGGAGAGAGAACGAGAGAGAGAGCACAACAGGAGGGAGGGCAGAGGCAGACTCCCCACTGAGCAGGGAGCCTGACCTGGACTCTGATCCCAGGACTCTGGGATCATGACCGAAGCTGAAGGAATATGGGTAACTGACTGAGCCACCCAGGTGCCCAACTCTGAGCATTTAAATGATAAATAAAAAGAAATAAAAAACAATAAACTCTGTATAATACCGCTTAACATTTATTTATTTATTTAATTTAAAAAAAATTAAGATTTATTTATTTATGTTTTAGAAAGATTTGTTTATTTATGTTTTAGAGAGAGAAAGCTGACAATGGGAAGGCACAGAGAGAGGATCTCAAGCAGACTCTGTACTGAGTGGGGATCCTGATGCCAAGTGTGATTTCACCATACCTGAGGCAAAACCAAGGGTCAGACGCTTAACTAACTGAGCCATCCAGGCACCCAATACTGCCTAACATTTAAAACTACTTTTCTAGGGGTGCCTGGGTGGCTCAGCAGGTTAAAGCCTCTGCCTTCGACTCAGGTCATGATTCCAGGGTCTAGGGATCGAGCCCCACATCGTGCTCTCTGCTCAGCCAGGAGCCTGCTTCCTCCTCTCTCTCCACCTGCCTCTCTGCCTACTTGTGATCTCTCTCTGTCAAATAAATAAATAAATAAATAAATAAATAAATAAATCTAAAAAAAACAAAACAAAACTACTTTTCTACCTCAAGAGCTGACTTCACAGATGCAGTTTATTATCTATAAAACAGGTATCGAAATCTTTATCTTATATGATTATGTATTGGTTAAATAAAGAAATATATGTAAAACACTTAGATCTATGCCAGAAATACAGGAAATCTTTCATAAGAGTAAATATTAATAAGAAATCATTATGAGAATTGAGGAATTGAATGCTTACATTACTAGAGGTGCTTTTATTAGTGATACTGAATGACAAACACACTAAAACCACTACTGTGTCTTAGGAAAGTTCATATTTTTAATTTGGCATATTGGCCTTATCCAAATGAATGTAGTTGTTAACAGAAGTTTTCATTTTTGCTTATGGCTTTGTTCTTGAGTTAGTTGATGCTTGTTTCAGCCATCCTGTTCAGTGTTTTTGACTCTAATGAAAGGAAATTATAAAGTCTATTGTATGGTTTTCAATTGTATGTAAAATATATCTCTTCCTCAAAGCATATTAACTAATATCTCTCAAAAGCCAATTATTAAATGTCCTAATATTTGTGGCAGATTAAGTATGAATCCAGAATCATTGGAAGTTCTGTCTACAATACAGGTCCATAAATACATGATTAAGTTAAAAGTTTTGTTTCCTAGAAACTCACATCCTTTAGACCTATCTAGGAAATCAGCTGAACATGCATGAAACTGGCATCATCTGGTTTACATTTTTCCATCTGATCAAAAGAATAGTGTCTGTGCAATCTCTTATGAAAAACATAATACACAATGCTTGCTATTCTGTATATTTTCTAGTTTCATAATTCTATTAATATGGAAGTTTGGCTAATTGGATAGCCATTCATTCAAGTATACATTTCATTATAATTTCTAAAGATAGACTGTAATGTGTTATTGATGAATCTATGTTGGCATTTGATGATCACTATTTTCTAAGTGCTTGCAAGTTGTCAGTTCTATAAGCAGTTCGTAATTTTGCAAGTCTTCAATTTTCAGAACTCAATATTAAGCATTTAAAATTTCCAATAGTGTTTTCCTTATTTCATTTTGAATTGTATGAACAGGATGTCCCATGCCTTGAGCGAACAACTATGAAGACTAAGCATGAAAGAGGCAGTCGGAATTTGACATAAATTGTAGGATAGGCAACAAGTAAAAGTAAAATTTTCTTTTAAACAAGAAAATCCAGTTTTTGGCATTTTTCTTTTCTAAAATCTCCAGCATCTAAACCATAGTTTTAGAGGTGGGATTTCTGCATTTGAATCCCAATCACAATGCAGCTTCTGTGGATTTTAGTTACTTCCTCAGTAAATGTGGATATAGTAATACTTGAGCCATAGGCTGTTGGGAAGAGAAGATTAAATAAGGTATTCATGAAGCATCTAATACACAATATGAAACATTTTAGAAACAGTACGTTGGAGAAGGTGTTAATATTATTGTTATTCTATCAATTCCCAAGCACCCTGAAGGAGCAGTACCTCAGCTGTCTGTTCTGCTTCTCTACATTTCTTGCCTCTAATGTTGGTACAGGTTTGGGACCAGGAGAATCTCTGGGCTAAGACTTATTTATTATTTAAATGTGGGTGGGGTGGGATTTGGGGTAGAATATAAACTGATGGTATTGTTGCTACTGAGCAGGTGGGAGAAATGGGGTGGAGACCCATTCTAGGAAGATAGGAGGTGAGGTAGGCAGAGAATATTGGGGCACATATGTATGAGACAGGCATTATTGAAAGGAGGAAGTAGATTGGTACCTTTGCTTCAAGTCCGCATATACCGCTTCTAACCAAATGAGGACAATGATGTCCGGCGAGCCCTTTAACATCCACCAGTTTCAATGCATTGGTCTTGAGCAGCTTACAGGAGGAAGTGAGCAGACATCAGGAAAAGAGAAAGTAACTCTATCTTTTCTGATTCAGAACGACTCCCCTACCCCAAGCAGTTCCCACTCAAGCACACTGAAATCTCTGAAATTCTGGCTTATAGAGGCTTAAACCTCTTTACTCTGGAAGCAAAATCTTAGAGATAAAAGCTTTAAAGTGCAAACGAACTGAAATAACCAATTTGTTTCTTTCTTTTTTTTTTTTTTTAAAGATTTTATTTATTTCTTTGAGAGAGACAGAGATCATAAGCAGGAGGAAAAGGTAAAAGGAAGAGCAGACTCGCCACTGAGCAAGGAGTCAGATGCAGGACTTGATTCTAGAACCTTGGGATCATGACCTGAGCAGACATTTAAACGATTGAGCCACCAAGTCACATAGTTGTTTCTATTTCAATATACAGAAGAGGGATGAGAAAGCCAAAATACATCTGGAACTTTGTCTCAACTGTGATTTATCTCTCTACAATGGGCTGATTAAAAAAAAAATCAGACTTATTGAGGTTCAATTTACATACAACAATATTCTCAATAGGTCTTATTTTGATGAGGAACGAGATAACACTTTTTTAACCATTCTCCTGGGCACTGTGCAAAGGCCATTCAGACTGCAGTACAAATTATTTATGGAATCTAGCTACCTAGACCACAGCTACATTGGAATGGAAGCAGTTATCACATGAATGGCTCAGGTGAAATCCTGAGAGCAGCCAATTCCATTGTATTTCTGTCATCTTGATAGTGCAGAAAATCTAGGCTCTTGAGCCTCCCAATGCCAATGCTGGTTGCTCTTGGCCTCCTGACACCCCCTACAAACGTCTCTTCCAACTGCTGCCTCCATTCCATTTTAAACCACTCCCATGCCTTTAATGTTGATGCTAATCATTAATGGAGCAGTAATGGGCACATTCTGGCTACTAACCGGTCTAGAGAATAGCTTTGATATGTGTCTAATATTACAAGAATCCATCTGTCCTCCCCACGATTCCTCTCTTTCCACATACTTTACGATGTCATTCCTTGATAGAGTGTAAATTCCATAAAGGCACAGGTTTTTTGTTTTATTCACTAATGTGGACCAAGTAACCAGAAAAGTACCTCTTATATAGTAGGTTGTCAATAAATATTAGTAAAATGAATAAAGCCTTTGACTATTCTTCAACAAATTATATGGTTATGTGGTAATATAACAACTAATGATTAAAAAATTCTTTCCCTCTTTGAGTTTATATTCTGATATGTACGGGAATGTGGGAAAAGACAAAACAAATGGATGAACAAAAATTCCAGAGAATAGGAATAGAAACAAATATAACTTCAGACTGCCATGATACTAGGAGGAAAACCAACGAAGCTAAGAAAATAGAGTGATTGGTAGAAGCTGTTTGGTTACTTGAGACAGGGTGGTCAGGACAATCTCCTTTGGGAAGGCAATCTGGGCAGGCTATTGAGTGATGTGAAGATGTCGGATGTCAAAAGATTTGGGAGTAGGCAGGAGTAACAAAGTATTGAGGTTCTAAGATAGGAGCATGTTTTGTGAAGTTGAGAGAGAAAATGGTTGGAGATAATGCCAGGGAGTTGAGCAACCACTATATTGTACAGGTCTTACAGGCTGTGCTAAGGAACTGGGGTTTTATTTTAAATGTAATGTAAAGCCACAGGAGAGTTTGGAATGGGAAGGTCACAAGATCTCATTTACAGGATTAAAGATCACTGATTAAAATGCTACTTGGTGAAGAGACCAGCTAGGAGGCTCTTGCATATCATGTGAGGGGTGATGGTGGATTGAACTAGTGAGTGGTAGAGTTTACTCAGTTTCTGTATATATTATTAAGGTAGAGTTTTGAAGGTGGATTCAGTGTGGGTAAGGGCAAAAAGAATTAAGTTTCCTTGACTGAACTAAGTGGGTAAATCTATTTTACTGTGTTTCTTCAGGAAAGTGAGTGAGCTGATTTTGGGAAAATATATATTTTATTTTATTTATTTTTATTTATTTATTTTTAAAGATTTTATTTATTTATTTGACAGAGAGATCACAAGTAGGCTGAGAAGCAGGCAGAGAGAGAGGAGGAAGAAGCAGGCTCCCTGCTGAGCAGAGAGCCAGATGTGGGGCTCAATCCCAGGACCCTGGGACCTGAGCCGAAGGCAGAGGCTTTAACCCACTGAGCCACCCAGGCGCCCCGAAAATATATATTTTAACTCCCTGAAAACTCAAAAGAAATTATCATTTAAAAACCTAGTGCACATTTTTTCTTTTAATAATTTTTATTTAAAAAAATGTTAAACAAGAAAGTGAAAAATATAGTGCAGTGGGCAAATAGATATCCATTGCTTATATCCACCCACCAACTGTTAATATTTTACAAAACTTGCTTTTTTTCCTCTCCATGTGTATGCTAACACACACAATTTTCCTTCTGAAGCTTTTGGAAGTATGTTGTGGATATAATGTGACTGTACTTCTTATATTTCAGCATGTACTTACTGAAAACAAGGAAATTCTCCTACATAAGCATAAGACCAAAGAAATTTGATATTAGTTCAATGCTGTTAATATGCAAGCCATAATGAAATTTTTCTCAGTTGTCCAAATAATGTTCCTCTTTTCACTTATCCTTGAGTCAATCAATGATCATTTACTGCCTGAAACAATGTATCTTTAGTGTCCTTGAATCTGGAGAAGGGGGTTCGCAATATCTTTTTTTTTTTCCTTTTCTTTTTTTTTTTTTTTTGGTAAAAGCTTAGATAGTAAATATTCTAGGCTTTGCAAGCCACATATAGTCTTTGTTGTAACTGTTCAGCTCTGCTATTACCATGCAAAAGGAGCCATAGACAATATGTAAATTATGAGTGTGGTTATGTGCCAATAAAACTTTATTTACGGACTATGAAATTTGAGTTTCATATAAATTTCATGACTCACAAAATATTATTCTTCTTATGATTTCCCCCCCAAATTTAAAAATATAACCATGCTTGTCTGTGGGCTACAAAAACAAGCAGTGGACTAGATTTGTCCCATGGCTTCTAGTTTGCCAATCCCTGATCTAGTACAATCCTCTCACCTTTTTATTGTTTTTAATGGCATTGACATTTTTGAAAAGTCCAGGCCTATTGTCACGTTGAATGTCAAAATCAGATCCATCTGATTTTGTCATTACTAAATACAGGGTCATCATCTTTGCCAAAGATATACAGCAGTGGTGGTGTGTCTTTCTCATACATGTATCACATGTTAAAGTATACACATGATATCAGTTTATTCTATTATTGGTAATGTTGTTTTTCTTTCTTTCTTTCAATTTTGTAAGTATAAAATAGAACATTCTTGTTGATCTGGCCATGTCCATATTGAGAGTGCTTATAAACACTGAAATTTTATAATGTGAAAGAAACCCAGGAGTACCCAATGGAAAACCAACTGTATGAAGAGATGATTAACCACTATGAACCTTTTGTACTGTTGATGGATATGTTACTAAGAGATAAACAATTTACAAATGAATGAAGATTTTTTTATCAATCTTATTTTTACTTTATTAAAAGTTTTAAAAAAATGTTATGTACAGAAAATTGGGCCAATCACATTTCTGTTCATGGCATGCCATTATATTCTGTCCCTGCAAGTCCCCTCATTTTATCTCTTCTTTTTGTTTTCAATCTTCCTCTCCCTCCCAAGCAGAAATCCACTCTATTGTGGTTGAAGATACATGTATCTGAAAAATATAGAATGTTATTTTGTATTTGCATGTTATAAATTTATAAAAGCAACAGAGTATTATCTCATTCTTTTTCTGACTTCCTCATCCCTCACCATGTTAAGATTTGTCCACATTGTTATTTGTGTTGTTTTACTCTGAGCATAATATTCCATAGTCTGCATCTACTGCATCTATTTATTTCCCTAGCAAAGTGAATTTCCGTTTCTTCCAACTTCCTTTTACCACTCACAATACTGTGATGAGCATGGTCATACATCACCCCTTCTCTATTTCTGCACATATTTCTCTGGGTCATGTACTTGCTGGATCATATGGTTTATATGTCCTGCAGTACAATGAGCACTGCCAGTCAACTTTTCATGCATGTCTGCCAGTGATTCACCAGATTCTTATTTCTCCACATTCTCACACACATTTGGCATTATTTCTAGTTTTGGCCTATGTGATTGGTATAAAGGGATGCCATCTCTTCATAAAATTATCTTGCTACTGGGTACCCTTGGGTTTCTTTTACTTATTGATGCAAAAGTTCCTTATATTTTATAAATTGATAGTCAGTTTTTGATACATTTTCCAATGAAATAAAGTGGGAATTAGAGAGAGAGAGGGCGAGGAGGAGAGAAAACAAATATAGCAGAATGTTGACAGCTACTGAATCCACTTGGGGCTTATATGGATTCCATCATGCTATTATTTTTACTTTACTGTAATCTTCTTTAAAGATTTACTTATTTGTTTTAGATAGAGAATACTCAAGTGGGAGAAGGAGCAAAGGGAGAGGGAAAGAGAGAATATTTAAGTAGACTCCCCATTGAGGGTGGAGCCCAGCACTGGAATGGATCTCCTGCCCATGAGATCATGACCTGAGCTGGAACCAAGAGTCTTGACACTCAACAAACTGAGCCACCCAGTGCTCCTTACTTTCCTATATTCTAGAAAAGGCCTATATTAAAAATTTGGCTACAAGTTTTTTTTTTCTTTGCATCAATGGAGCTTTCAAATGCTTTTATACTTATGTTAAAGAAATAGTTATTGATAAACCATGATGAGGCAGGCAATACAGTGGTGAATGAGACTAAGTCCTTAATTCTTTCTTTTTCTTTTCTTTTCTTTTTTAAGACTTTTTATTTATTTGAGAGGACAAGAGAGAGTGTTAGCAAGGGGAAGTACTGAGGAACAGGGAGAAGCAGACTCTTCACTGAGCAGGGAGCCTGACATGGGGCCAGATCCCAGGACCCTGGGATCATGACCTGAGCTGAAAACAGGTGCTTAACCAACTGAACAACACAGGTTCCCCCAGAGTCCCTAATTCTAAGGAAGTGAATCCTGAGTCAAGTAAAGAATATGGCCATAAATAAATAAATCAATAAAAGAAAAAGATAATTTCATACAGTAACACATACTCTGAACTAAATAAAACAGAGTATATGGTAGTGACTGAGAAGGACTTGATTTACTTTGTGAAATTAGTGGACTAAGTGAATAAGAATTTCTAGGTTAAAGATAGAGGTGATAGAAAACCATGGACTTTGGAATCAGATCTGGGTTCAAATTCTGATCTTTTCACCAGATTAGGACTCAGACAGAGTTGCATTTAGATCTTATTTCATTCTGTGGCAAATAAATTCTGAACCAATGCTCTTTTGCTACTGTTTATCAGTCACTGGATAGAACAGTAAACTGCCAGCAGGAGGCTGTGAAACAGAAAGTGGGAAAGCGGAGTGGGTGATGAGCAGCACATCAGAAAAAGAAGAGGAAGAGAGGGATCTGGATGAAAAGGCCAGTTGGAAAGAAAGGCAGGGAGGAAGAAGAGGACAGAAATGCTCATGTTCAGGGTCCCCTGGGTGGCTCAATCTGTTAAGCATCTCCCTTTGGTTCAGGTCATGATCTCAGGGTCCTGGAATCCAGTCCCATGTTGGGCTCCCTGCTCAGCAGAGAATCTGCTTTTCCCTTTCTCTCTGTCCCTCACCATGTTCTCTCTCAAATAAATAAATAAATGATAGATAGATGATAAGATAGGTAGACAGATATCTTTAAAAAAATGCCCAGTTTTGGTGAAGGGATTGGTAGCATTTACCATGGAAAACAGAGTTCTCTTCAATGAAGGCTGATTTAGAATTGGTGTCATCGTTAAACATTGGCTGAGTAGCCAGATCCCCTCTTTGGTGGCTGTTTGAGTTCATGAGATAATATTAACAGTAGCTGTTTTCCCTAACTTGGCTTTTTAAGGAAGCCTACTGACTTTTGATAATGCCAGGATAAGGTGTTAGTGTGACACCTCAGAAATGTGCAGGAATTTTAAAAAAAGGACAGATTGGGGAGAATAGGTCATGGTTACTGGTGAGCTTGAGAAAAGGGCTAGGGCTGTTACTCAGAGAAATTTTGGCAACCTTTCCATTACATACCTTGATTTTAGGAGTTTTTCAAATTTAGTCCCTATAATTCACAACAGTTTAGAAATTGGCAGCTGTTTTTTAGACCAGATGCAGTTTTCATTAAAAGATATTTTGATTGAAAATGGTCTCTTTAGAGTAGCAAAAGAAGGAGGGGGGTGAAAAGAATTATACTGAAATTATACTGCAGATTTTTTTTTGAATTAAGAAAACATTCTAAACCATAATTATGTGAATTAGAAAATAAGTATCATATAGCTCCACAGCTATATGTAGGAACTCATGTACGGCAAGACAGTGAAGAGGGGTTTAGATAGATCTAGAATTAGTTCATATTGGTGTAGGCATACCTAGATAGAGGAAATCAGAAAAAGGTAAAGAAAATTTAGTGATGGATATCAGAGCTCAGAGATTTCTGATATTTTTAACTCTTGTCATGGAAAAGGAAAGTAGTTGGCTAGAGCTTTGATGGGATGTTAGAGGAAGAATAAGTTGTAGAGATGTCAGTTTACACAGCACAGCACCTGACACATAGTAATATGTGTTGAATAAATGAATGAATGTATCAGAGGTACCAAAATTAACAAAGCTGACTCTTTCCTCACAGTGAGGTAAAAATGTAATTTTGGTCCATTTAGAATCCTTTCTGGTTATCCTGGATGCAACATCCACATTTTTCTCTGATGAGAAAAACTTTCTCTGCTACCGATTCTCTACTCATGTGCTTCTGCTGATCTACCTCTTGCTCCAGGGTGACACTTGACTCAGACTAAGGCAATCAGGATAATGTATATTCCTAGCCTTGTGATTGGCTCAGAGAAAGACACATGCCCCAGATCTTCCAATCAGGACCACACTAGGGATTTTTGCTGGGAAGATTTATATTCTAGCCTCAGGTATTCCTGGGAGTACAGCATGGGAACTCTGCCTAAGCATTAAAAAACACGAATAAAGCACGGGAGCATGGGAACTCTGCCTAAGCATTAAAAAACACGAATAAAGCACAGGAAAAGAGCTTGAATTCATCCTAATGTCATTGTCGACCCCTTGCATTCTCTTGTACCTGGATTTCAACACTGGACTTTCCAGTGTTGTGAGCCAATCTATTCCTTGTTTCCTTAAACCAGCTCTTAGCTGTGAGTGATCAGAGGCAGAGGGAATCTTAAAAAATATGCAGAATGTATGTGTTTTATTTTATGCTAGGCAGTAACTAAAACATAATATAATTCTTTTCTATTTCAGAAGGCAGATGATCTGAATTTATTTTTTACTTAAATCTATAATGGTTTGATATTTTCTGTTTTCGAACTTGTTAAAATACTGAGTGAAAGCTAGTGATATGAAAGTCCTTTCATGGCCTTTCCATAAACATGGAAAATAAAAATTTCAGCAGTTGAATGTTATATTCTTAGAGTAGATGCTATTCTAAATAATGATTCCAATTTAATTTGAGGAACTCAAAGTGGAATGAATATGGACCTTTAAATAATTGTATGTATCTACTTATAATAATAATTGTATGATTTGCACTCTACATGTCCACAAAGTTCTAAGTATCCATCTTATTTTGTCAAAATGCTTGAAGGTAGGGCAGTGTCTTATGAATTAACAATTCCCTTATTTGTTGACCAACCATTTAGTGGTATGGTCCATAATATAAAAATGAGTGTAAAAAGGAGATTTTTGATTAGTTATACAAGATACAGGAATATTCATGCAATAAAGCTTATATATAGTTTACACCAGTCCAAAATCTTTCATCCAAGACTATATGAGTGATACAGTATGGATTTAGAACAATCTAGAGGAAAATGCTGCCTGTTTGAGCATAGAGGTGAGTAGAAAAATTACTCTCTAAAGGTGTTCATGTCTTATTACCCAGAACCTCTGAATAGGTTATTTTACATGGCAAAGAAACTTAGCAGATGTGATTAAGGATAAGGACCTTGAGATGGAGAGATTATCCTGAATTATCTGGGTGAGCCCAATTTAATCACATGATTCTTAAAAGTGGAGAACCATTCCTGACTGTGGTCTAAAGAAGAGAGGGAGGGAGGAGATCTGACTAGAGACTTGTAGTGTTGCTGGTTTTGAAGATAGAGGGAGGGTGGGGAGGGGAAGAGTCAAGGAATTTGGGTGGCTTCTAGAGACTGGAAAAGGCAAGGAAATGGTTCTGCCCAAGAGCATTTAGAAGGGAATGCTGCCCAGCTGACACCTTGGCTTTAGCCCTGTGAGATCTATGTTGGACTTCCAATCTACACAACTGTAAGGCAATAAATTTGTGTCATATTAAGTCATTAAGTTTGTGGTAATTTGTTCCAGTGCAATAGGAAATAATAGAGCCATTAATGCTTTTTGTCAGACCAGAGTTACATTCAACCATATACTTTACAACCTCACAGTGGCCCAAACTATATAGAGAAAATGTTTGCTTCTTTATACATACATGTATAGATGAGGTCATAGTTCCCCTGCTGATACATTTCTATAAAAGCCAAACAAAGAGAACATAAAAATAATAAAAGGTATCCAAATTGGCAAGGAAGAAGTCAAACTCTCTCTCTTCACAGATGACATGATACTTTATATGGAAAACCCAAAAGACTCCACCCCCAAACTACTAGAACTCATACAACAATTCAGTAACGTGGCAGGATACAAAGTCAATGTACAGAAATCAGTTTCTTTTTTACACGCTAACAATGAAAATACAGAAAGGGAAATTAGATAATTGATTCCATTTACTATAGCACCAAGAACCATAAGATACCTGAGAATAAACCTAACCAAAGAGGTAAAGGATCTGTACTTGAGGAACTACAGAACACTTATGAAAGAAATTGAAGAAGTCATAAAAAGATGGAAGACCATTCCATGTTCTTGGATCGGAAGAATAAACATTGTTAAAATGTCTATACTACCTAGAGCAATCTATACTTTTAATGCCATTCTGATCAAAATTCCACCGGTATTTTTCAAAGAGCTGGAGCAAATAATCCTAAAATTTGTATGGAATCAGAAGAGACCCCTAATCGCTAAGGAAATGCTGAAAAACAAAAATAAAACTGGTGGCATCACGTTACCTGATTTCAAGCTTTACTACAAAGCTGTGATCACCAAGACAGCATGGTACTGGCATAAAAACAGACACATAGACCAGTGGAACAGAGTAGAGAGCCCAGATATGGACCCTCAACTCTATGGTCAAATAATCTTCGACAAAGCAGGAAAAAATATACAGTGGAAAAAGAAAAACAGTCTCTTCAGTAAGTGGTGCTGGGAAAATTGGACAGCTGTATGTAGAAGAGTGAAACTCGACCATTCTCTTACACCGTACACAAAGATAAACTCGAAATGGATAAAAGACCTCAACGTGAGACAGGAATCCATCAGAATCCTAGAGGAGAACATAGGCAGTAACCTCTTTGATATCAGCCACAGCAACTTCTTTCGAGATATGTCTCCAAAGGCAAAGGAAACAAAAGCGAAAATGAACTTTTGGGACTTCATCAAGATCAAAAGCTTCTGCACAGCAAAGGAAACAGTCAACAAAACAAAGAGGCAACCCACGGAATGGGAGAAGATATTTGCAAATGACAGTACAGACAA